>JADDOH010004685.1:0-158923 GCA_016648135.1 Agrypnia vestita
GGATTTTTAGAAATTTTATTGTTTTTTTCAAATTGGAATCATTAGAAAAGTTTGATTACGGCGGCCCGATAACGTCGCGGAATATTTTCTAAATTTGAATTACTCAGTCGGTATGCATAATAGGTACTTCACTACGAATGTCGAAAATCTAAATTGACTGACAAATGTTTTTAGAATTTAATCTTCAAAGCATGAAGTGTCTTATCAAAGCTCAAAACATCTGACATTTTAGAAATATATTAAATAACTGTAAGTTTAGTGTTGTGTTATATGTTTTAATTCGTCTTTAATTGTTGTCATATTTTACAAAGAAAGGGAGTATAATAAAAACTTGATTTTTATGGATTACTTTTTTTATAAAATTTTTCGACTCTAATTCTGAAAATGTATTATTCCCCGAAGCATTGTGGACCAGGGCTGAAAAACCACGTAAATAAAATTAGAGAAACTAAGACTCTTTCAATTCCCTATCCATGGTTGTGTTCGCAGAGGAAAAACAAAACAGCATTCCAGGAGAGGACACAATTTAATTAAAATATTATTAGTGACTTTAAACCTTCGCAATATTATGCGGATGGCTGCCCTGCTAAGGACTGCGAATGAGAAAAGAATTTAATTTATGTAAAATAAATCTCGTGGACTACAGAAATAAAGAAGGCTCTCTATTTTCTAATATGATTATAAAATAAATAATTAAGTCTTATGTGCCGTGTTGAACGATATAAGATGAGATAAATCTGAAGAGACTTACTCGAGATTATTTTCAGTATCGAGTACATGTTTTGATATTTTGCAAACAAACTCAGAGATCTGCTTGAGACTGGTAGAAAAACTCAAACTCATAGGTAGAGTAAAGGTTATATAACTTTGCACGCTTGATAAAATTCAATTAACAAAAAGGCTTTCTATTAGAAAATAGACAAGCGACAACCTCAAAAGTCAGTTAGGTAGGTACTGACCCGCGCTACAACCGACCACGGCAAGAATAGCTAATATATTACTAGCTGTAACCCGTCAAAAATACGGTAATTTTACATGTCGGTTCCTAAGGAATAAGTATCTTTTTATTTACATTAAAAATACAAAAATGAGAAAAATGCAAAAAATGTAAAAAAAGATATTACATAAATAAATGAAAAAAATAACGTAAAAAAATGTGAAAAAAATTACTATGGCACCATGCGATGCAGCTAAAAATATCCATGTAGCATGGATGTATTATTCAGCTTTTTACTCCTTTTATATTAATTAACTCGTGGCGTCTGCTTGCTTGCTTGCCGTCTCAAAAACTTTGAATCGATTTTTAACCTTTTTCCCGTGATCCAATTGAGCTGAAACTTTGCAAGCAGACTTGTGGCGACGATCAAGAAGATCTATTAAATTTTTGTTAAAAAAAAATAATAATTAGAGTATAATTTTGATTTTTCAAATTTTTAATGGTTTTTTCATACAAGTTATATGGAGATTCCGACGCATATGGTTGACACGAAACCCGAAAATGAGAAAGGGAGTATTGTAAAAACTTGGTTTTTGGGTTACTTTTTTAATTGTACTTTTACTACACTATAATAATTTTGTGGAAAATATCTAAGGGGGTTGAACATTTTCTACGGCTCAGATAATACTTTTTACTTCGTGGTTTATCGAATTCATAGAACATAGAACCCACAAACAGAAAATAAGTTCTGTTCTCTAAAACGCTTCACATCCAAGTAAACAAAAGTTTTTTTTATAATAACAATCATTACAATGAGACCTGTACAAAAAAATATGCAGTTATGCATTATATACAGGGTGTCCCGTATTTCGACGTCAAGCCGAAATCGGGCGTAGGCCAAGTATTGATTATGAATACTTGGTTTGGTCAAAATGTGACATTTTCTTCTAAGCTGGAGTAGTTGGCTTTGAATATTGGACAAATGTTTACAGTTTAAAGGATTACATAATAATAAAAAAATTAAGAAAAATAAAGATTTGTAGCAACAGGAGTGAAAAGACCGTCAATGGGTGTACATTTTTTTCGATTTTTTTAAATGCTTATATTTTTCAAAAAACATTAGATTAAAAAATTTTTTTTTTTAAAAAAAGATTTTTAAAAACAAAAAAAAAAGATTTTTAAAAATATTTTTCTTATAACTATTGTATCTTGGCCTATCACACTTTATTTCGACTTGATGTCGAGATACGGGACACCCTGTATATCGACGTACAAGGTTTTTGTTGGTTAAAATTTTTAGAAGCCGTTTTCTCAGTTCCATGATTTTTGGATTGGATCCTTTTTGCCTAACTACGCCCAATTTCGGCAGGAATCTACCTGTAAAGTTTGTGAACGAGCTTCGCTACACAACTGTATAAGATTTAAATTGATACATCGTTTATACGCGTAGTTCAAACAAATTATATTATAATACGCGCACTAACTGGAGTGGAGAATCATTCCCGAAAATACGGTTGGGTGGATTTTAACCTTCGACCTTTAAGGAGACGTTTGAAGTTTCGTATTTACTTGCGTTGAAATACGAACTGATGACGTCAAGGAATATTATGCCTCGGATTCTGTAAAAAAACGGACATTATATCCTAAAGACATAATGTCATATTATTACCGAAGCTCCAAGTTCTTTAAAATTCTCAATTCTCCAATCAGTTCATCACTCATTGGGCCGTAAATATTAAGAAAGATTTAACTTTAAGACTTCTGTTTTCCTGAAAATGGAGTCACCTTAAAATAATTTTACGAGCACGCAATAAACACATTCTAATGAATAAAACCACCGTAGCTATAACCGCACACATCAACTAAGCGTCAGTATTTATCTTTCTACATAAATCAAGAAGTTCCTCGTATAAAGATAACCTCACAACGACCCAACGCGCAAAACCCGACAAAAGACTGTTGAAATAATTTCGCAATATTTCAAGTTTGGAATATTTAGTTATATAAACATTCTATGGCTTCCCGCAAAGAAAGCAAAGCAGGTACTTACTTAAAAATACGTAAAAATATTTCTGATATTGATCTTATATTCACAAAAGAGCCACAATAATATAATGTAATCTTCAACCATTGCAAATGAATCGATACTTATTTATACTAGTACGTAAATCAAGCGAATTCCGGCTCGCAACGTTGAGTTATGGCCTGAAAAATAATAAATTTGTAAATAAATTCGCGACAGGCGGTTAAAATAAAAGAATATAGCCTCGGGCAACACTGAAGGAATTTTACGCTGCGAAATTTACCCACTTGAAAGTATAATGTAGGGCACGCACCCGGTTTGGGCCAATCAGAGCGCGGCGGATTGTTCTATTTCGAGGATGCTTATTAAAAAATGGAGAACGAGAAATGCCATACGTGTATGCGCATAGATTGATTCAGATAGCATTTGATTTTGGAAGCCTTTTGCTGATTCAGATAATCACAAATAAAAAACTAACCCATAAAAACCAAGTTTTTATTTTACTCCCTTTCTTTGTAAATTAAGTTTCCCATCATGTAATTAAATAATTGATTGATTAAAAATGAAACATGTCTAGACAAATATGTACGTCAGAAATCTCTAAAAATATCTCTTTATTATTTGATTTCTTCCCAAAAAACCGAAGTGTGCTGTCATCTGTGAACCAATTGTAATAAATTTTCGAAATTCGTAGAGAAGTTCCTATTATACCTACTGACGGAGTAATTCAAATTTTAAATATTCCGTGACGTTATCGGGCCGTCGTTGGTAGCTTTTGTAGTGATTCCAATTTGAAAAAACCATTAAAAATTTGAAAAATCCAAAATTATATAATAATTATTATTATTTTTTAACGAAAATTTGATAGATCTTCTTGATCGTCGCCACGAGTCTGCTTGCAAAGTTTCAGCTCGACCGATCGATCGTGATCCAAATCACGGGAAAGGGGTTTAAAATGGATCCAAAGTTTATTCGTCAAGGAAACAAGCAAGAGGACGCCACGAGATAAAAGAAAGGAAGTAAAAAGGGAATATTGCGGAAAAAATATACTAATTATTTGAACGGTATTTTGGCTGTTATAAATAACAAACTTAGGTATATGATGACGTCATATTTAATAAATGTAATTTTACTAATATTGAAGGTTTTATAATAAAATAAAATAGTATAAAAGAACCACATATTGCATATCTCAGAAAAATATTAGTATAAGTCAAAAAGGTAAAATTCAAAGAGTGCAAACAAAAATTAACGGAACTGAATTTTGTCCGAGTACTTTATTTTTTTATTGATAAAAATAGTGAATTGATATATTTTCAATAAAAGGTACATGTAAAGTACCTACTTCGTAGAGAACTATGATTTATGTAGAAATTTTAGCATTCGCTGCGGCGAGTGATGCGACACGCTGCCGTTTGCGCAGAAAAAGTGAACTAATGCGGTTTTCATGGGGCATAGAGAATCGGGCTTGTTTATTCTTCCAAAATAAAACGAAAATGTGAAGAAAACGGAGGAGCGTGTAGAAGTTATACTTCTTTGGCGCGATTGTGATAATTGATATTTACATATTACATACATATTTAAAATGTATATCAATACAAGAATACGATATCTAGGGAGATGATTAATATAATTGACAACACTTTAATGTAGTTAAATGATTAATCTTTGTTTTTGAAGTGGTACAAATATGTAATTATTGCTTCTTCTTCAAATGTAGCAAATTTATTTTGTGGTAACATAATTATAATTAATATAAATTAACTTTGTTTAAACCACTTATTTATTGAAAAAAATCAACATGTTTCAAAGCCAATGGCTTCTTCATCAGGGAAACAAAAATAATATTTAAAAATCGAAGTATAGATCAAAAGTAATATATGGAAAATAATAATATAAAGTACCTAATTAATATATAACTTTTGATCTATTCTTCGATTTTTAAATATTATTTTTGTTTTCCTGATGAAGAAGGCTTTGAAACATGTTGATTTTTTTCAATAAATAAGTGGTTTAAACAAAGTTAATTTATATTAATTATGTAATTATTGGTTTGTGATAGCTAAAATAAAAGATAAATGTCTTCGAATCGACGTCTCACGACGATTCGAAGACATATGATGCGACAAATAAAAAAACGTGCGCTTTTTCAAAAAAAAAAAAGTTCAAGTACCTAACCGCTTTCATGTTTTATCGATATTCGGCCTAAAGCATTTCCTTATTCAAAAGTTCCGAAACCATACAACTTTGACAGCCGCATTGAATGTTTAATTAATGAATGTGTTTTTTTCAAAACGAATATCTGACAATTACGTCGTTTTTGAAAAAACATATGTCAAAAACATACTAAAAACGCACTACTTACACAAAATCCTTATACACACCTTAAATCGTAATTTTATAAACAGTTCTAATTTTCAATCAACCAATCATTTCTCAATTTTCGAATTGAGCATCTTTATGATTGGTACTCGATTCAAGATGGTGGATAATTATTTTATTTATTTTATTGAAACACTAATTTCAAGTGAATAAATTTTTGACATTTGAATGGTGTCGTTGTCCCGCATTTTCGCTACGTGCTGCTTCCCGCTACACGCATTTCCGCTACAATGCGCACGCTGCGCGTACGCAACTTTCTTTAACGTTACTATACAAATTTTACCCTGAATACGGCAAAAGAAGATAACTTCAAAAATTTACTTTATACATGATATAATAAACTGTAGATACGTTACAAGCGTGAAATCTTGGCAACTTAAAAGTAAGGTAATTTGCCTTACTTGCATTCGTTATCGAACGGACCTTCGTTGTGATCACGCGGAAAAAGGAACATAGTATCGTACACTATTGTAAGAATGAGTATGTTATTTTAGTCACCGTGACTTCAAATTACCTGATTTTTACGTGATTACTTGATAATGTGATTTGTTCTCTCTTTGAATGCGATATTTGCTACATATGAAAGCCGGCTAGTATGGAAATAACGTGTCTATTTTATAATACGTCAATGCTTTATACACTCTTCTTTAGATGTGCGATATTTTAAAAATATTTATATATAAATTATCATAGTTTTGGTATTTATTTGATATTTCGCTGTATAATAATTATTATAGATAGAGTTTTTTTTATCTTAGTTTTTTGTAATTAATTTTTTTAAATTTATTTTATTTTTTTAAACACTATTATACATAACAGACGATGACTATTTTAAATAATGACGTCTATGAATATGAAATAGGGAATTAAGCAGCCGGTGACGAATTCGAAACTGTCAAAGCTGGTGTCGCTTTGATTGCCTTTGTATAATAATATCTCTTAAAATTACCTATCATCCCTATACGTTCCCTCAATAAATCTTATTACCATTATTATTTATTTTTATTTGTGAGTTGATCAGTGAAAATTAGAAGTATTATCTTAGAACTCATAATAAAGGGAAAAAGAAATAAAGGAAAAAAAGGATAAAGTTTTTGTAGAAGAAGTTACTGACAGACAGACAGACAATGAGATTATTATTATTTCATTTTTGGGTGAGGACATAATATATCAAAATGTTGTTATTGTAAGAAAGTACACACCAACAAGGACGAAATATATCTGATCGTTGAGAGTACATGCGAAAATAGAGCCTGAAGAAGAAAATGAAAAAAACAGAATATTTTGAGTAAGCTAAAATATTTCAAGAACACAATACTGGATTTTATCCCCAGGGGGACGTCATTGTACGTATGTGAGTTGCATTTTTATTACCGCCACCTGTTATTCCCAAAAAGACTTGCACATCTACTTTCTAATACAAAAGTATAGCTTCATATCTACGAGACATCTATAATATATATTGACCAATAAACCAGCTATAGTTGTCAAAATTCAGACGATATTCGAGGACCAAAATCATACATTTGCTTAAAAATTAATATTTCTAAAAATCTTTTTTGGTTAAATCGTAGCAGTAGATGATGCAATTCATGGGAGTAGGACCCTACTTGAGTGAAGTCGAAAGCGTTCCTAAAAATTCCATAGATCTGAGATATTAAACTAACATTGAAGTACGTTTGTACACCGTGAAGTAACTGGGCAACTCAACATCTTTCATAAATATGGAAGGTTATAATTTATAATTACCCAGTTTCATGTTCAAGGTCGCACTGGCTAAGTATGATATCAATTTCAAATTAGATAATAACCAGTGTAATTGCGTGCATATACGCAAAAAGCTGTGCATTAGTAAAGATTCTGGAAAACACGTATTAATTAAATAATACTTATCTTAAGAAAAAGTTGATTTAAAATTCTAACCGTAATTTGTGGCTTGGCCTAGATTTTTAATTTCTGACGTTTCTGTATTCAACTTCATATCAATGCTTATTCTATCGTCAGATTTGTTTAGTAGATCCAGTCAGATAGAGAAAAACTCGTCCTGAACTGTGTACTTTCCTACTGAAACCGTATATATTCGCCCATCTTTATGTCTGCGAGTTTTTTCTAGTAGTCAAGTAAATTTTTCGTAGAATAGCGTGTTTCTTCGAAAGTTCTAATGTGAGGTGAGAACTGCGCGCACGCCACTTGCAGGAAGGACATTCAAACAAATTCCATCGTTAACTTTTTCTAATTTTCTTTTCTATGGTGAATTCCAAATATCAAATCACAATATGATCTACATATTATGTTGAGAACGTTTGTTCTTTTCTCTTATTTTTATTTATTTGAATTACTGAGTTTATTTATTATAATTAACACTACAAATTTAATCTGTCTCTGTATACGTGAATTAGTTTATGGTAAGTAATAAAGAAAGTTCACAAAATGTAGGTCTTTGAACATTTTATACGCAATATGATTTAATGAACACCGACCTGCCATCGAAGATATCATAAAATGTTTGATTTATTTTTGTGAAAAGAAACGGATATTTGGAATTAGTCTTATTACCGATTTAATTATATATAGACTTAGAAACAAGTTAATTTTTTTTCCATATTTTACACAAAATATTTATTTATTTAGAAAATCCTCATTTACGTAAAAAAATACTTAATTTATAGTGCAGTTATTTTTCCAGATTAAAGCTACTCAAAATAGTTCATTATAAACAGTGAATATATTTCGTGGAATTTTTTATATTTCGTTTTATTTTGCTTCCATGATATTTATATTGTCACGGGTCGTGGTAACGGGAGGCAGATGAAAACGCTGGAAATTAATTAGCGATTTATTAATTAGTGAATAGACAGTCACTTAACGCGAATCCAACTTAACGCTATTCTTTAAATCACACTATTTTGTTTATTGAACATTCGCTACAACATTCCATCCGATTCTCGCTTGTAATAGTCGCATTTATTTATTTCACCACTTAGGTAAGAATTCGCTTGATTATTTCGCTCGACATATGTCGCTACGAAACAACGCGACTGGGCACACCGCCAATGTCCCTTGCACATTTCTGACCGATCGAAATGTCAAAACAATAACTCTTTCGCGCAGCTATCGGTACCGCTTTATATTATTATATTTACGTGAAACGTTTGTTTTTCGAACCTCCTAGATTATTCTAGGGCTAACTATAATGTTACTGTCGTTTCTAGGTTTTTCCATGTGTTGGCTGAAATATATTTTAAAGGTCGTTGATATGGTTTGGTCGTGTGCAACATATGAGCGAGGAGGAATTGTATGAGATGTGTCTTTAAAGCGAGAGGAACCGAGGTAGTTCTAGAAAGAACTGGCGTTATCAGATAAATATTGAAGGGCGGCCGTGCTTTCAGTCTCAACAATCGCAGAGCACGCAAGAGAGAATGTATGAAAATAGACGAGGTAAAATTGGCGTGCTAGGCCAGAAGTTTGCAGCGTTCTATCCTCACTACCTAACCATAGGTAGAAAGGGCTTCCGGTAAAAATATTATTTTATTTATAATTACATAAAATGTACATTTTATTTTATTAAAATCAAAAATTGATGTTCTAAAAATTTTACTATCCTTAAAAGTGCTAATAAAATATATAATTTAAAAAATTTGTTATCTACAAATTTTAAAACCTAACATAGAATAAAAACAAAAAGAAAATAAACATTAATTAAGAAATTTAACATGTTTGCAACAAAGTTTTAAAGAGAATATTATCGTCAGAATTTTGACACAAAATAAACAATTTTGAAGATCACAAATTTTTGCGTATAATGGAATACAACACTAAACTTTTATTATATATTTAAGAATTAGGAATAAATTATTGTACATTTTTATTTTTGAATAATAATTTATGTTGTAAAGGAAAACGCCAAATTAATGTTTTAAAATATCTAGACTGAAAATTGGTGGTACCAAAAATGTAACATTTTTTGTTTTATTGTCAAAAATCACGCCACGATACAACACGCAATTTTGTTCTGGCAAAATAATAAACATTAAATCTTTTGTGTATAACATCTTTCTTTTTAAAATATTCCGGCAGTTTAATGTGAATTAATATGATAATTATTAAAACCAAACTTTATATTAGTTTTATATTGTACATTGAAATACTGAGTTTTATTATTGTAATAAATTATGATTTGTTTTATTCCTGGGTAATAATATTGCGAATGTTCCAATTTTAAAGTTTACGCCATAGTTAAATGAAGTCTTCATGTAGATAGTAGATGATGAATTTACTATTATATCTGAATATACTAACATCGATGCTTTAAAAAGTCACTCCTACACAACATCCATTTTCTTGACAATAATCTAAACCTCTAGAACACGAAATATCAATAACAATTCTTTAATAATGATAATTATATTATGCATAACAACTGCAATATTCGTCTTAAATTTGTGATATATATACAGGGTTATTTGGAAAACATTAATAACCTCGCAGGACTGTATTCCTCCATTGATTATGAGTCGAAAATGTTCAAGCTATTATGACCTAATATAAATAGTTAAGGAGATATGCGACATCAAAGTTTGCATTTTTTTTTCAACATTTCCGACTTATTTTTTGTAAAACGTTGGACTATCATTACAGTACTCATATCGATTACGAAAAATTCATTCGTTTCAATATACGTTATCACCCGGTCTATAAAAATCCTTTTTGAACACTTAATAAAGTTTTGTTGTTATATGTAAAGTAATAGTATAGTGTAGATTCTTAAGTTTTTCAAGACAGATTGTTATCTGGCGAAAATTCCTTGTTTTAGACATCGTGAATCAATAATGTTGTTTGGATGACAGCTCTGTGTCACTCGATCTATAAAAAATCCATTTGGACAGCTTATAAAGTGTTGTGCTACAAGTAAAGTGACAGTTTAGTGTTGATTTTTAAGCTCTACAAGACAGATTATCTGGCGAAAATTACTTGATTTGAAAATCGAAAATCTTTAATTTAAACAAAAATGGCATATCAAAATAGAAACTCCTCACAAATGTCAAACCCTCACGACTTTCTAGAGGAAGCCCGACCGGAAATCGGCAATCTAATTAAAGTGACACGAGACCCGACCAAAAAATTCAGTAAAGATCAAAAAAATTCAATTTTCCCCCGCACGCATACAATAATAGTGTTAATAAGCCACCTGGCCATTCAACTAGCTGATGCAAAGGGGCAAATAAAAGCACTTAGCCAGCTCAAACAATCCCAAATTAGTTATGCGGAAACAGAAAAATCTACCAAAGAAAAATTATGTAATGACCCAGCACTTGTCATAATTCCCAAGCATACCCAGAATAGCCTTAAAACATACGAAGAAATAAATAAAAATATAGACCCAACTAAAAACATATAAGCAACACCAGGAATATACCAAATGGAGGAATGGTAATCCAGTGTAAATCCAAAGAAGCCGTGGAAAAACTCGAGGAAGTTACCACAAAAAAACTAGGGGATAATTATGCAATCAGCATCCCCATACAACGATACCCCCAAATAAAAATATTTGGACTAACAGAAAAACACGATGACGAAACAATCACCAGATACATCAAAGCACAAAATGATTGCATCATGGAAAATTCAACACTACAAGTCAGAAAAATTTTCGAAAACAAGCGAACCCAGAACACATATGGTGCGATCCTGGAAGTGGACGGTAACACTTTCACTAGAATAATGGAGACCAAAAAACTACATATCGGATGGTACAGATGCACAGTACTAGAAGAAATAAGCACTCTGAGATGTTTCAAATGCTGCGGATACAACCACAAATCAAAAGACTGCAAAGAAAAAATGGCATTCCCGAACAGCTCAGAAGAACACAACCGCGAACAGTGTACTAGCCCAACTGTAGAATGCACAAACTGCAAGAAAAACGCAACAAGACTAAACCTCAAAATTTCCACAAACCACACCGCTACAGACATGGAATGTCCAACCTACAAAAGACAACTTGAAAACCAAAAAGAAAAATTAACTATCAACAATAGCAACCAAAAAGACAAGATGAAAACAAAACAAATCTGAAAATACTATACCTTAATATCCGAAGCCTCAAGCCAAAAGTGGATGAACTGAACATAATACTACAAAACAAAATACCACACATACTCGTCCTCACAGAAACATGGCTAAAAACACATGAAGCTGAGTTATACAAAATTAATAACTACAACGGAGTTCACTCTTGCAGAAACAGAAAAGACGGAGGGGTCTTTATATATGTACACATGTACACAAAAACCTAGTCTTTGACGTACATAAAGAGGAAACCTACAAAGACGTAAATAATCTATTAAAAATTAAAATCATAAAACCAAACATTTGCATCATTGCTATCTACAGGCAGCCAAACAAAGAAAACGAAAGCGACTACATTCAATACCTTGAACAAAACATTTCAAACATACAGAATAAAGACAAGACAATTATCATTGGCGACACAAACATCAATCTACTAAAAATAAATGACAGATCCGTAGAAGACTACAAAAATGTACTAAAAAGTAAAAACTTTGAAATATTAAATAAAATAGATGAACAAAACTACACCAGAGAAAACAATCGAGGCGACAACACAATAATAGACCATGTGTCTACAAATATCACATACGAAATACCACCAACATTAAAGCTAATGGAAACCCCTCTCAGTGACCATAAATCAATCGAGATTGAATTCGAAATACCAACAAAGACAGGAAGCAGAAAACAAGAGTACACAAACAAATTAACTGACTACAAAAAGCTCATTATTAACCTCGAAAAAACACTAAAAAATAGTACAATAAACACCTTTGCCGAATTACAACTCATCATAAATGAAGAGCTAAACAAAACAACCCAGACAACAAAAAGAAAATATACAAACAGTATTAAAGAAGGATGGCTGACAAAAGACATTTTCCAAAAGATTAAAATAAGAGACGAAGCATACAAAAGAATGAAAAACGAAACGCATAGCACCGAACTTATAAAATATTATAACTACTGCCAAAAAGACGTAAAAACATCCATAAAAAAAGCAAAAAAAGATCATTATAGTGCGCAACTAAACAACGCTGAGGGTAACAGCAAAAAACTCTGGAAAATCGTCAATAGCATTGTACCTCACTCAAACATTAAAAAAACAAACATAAACAGAATAAAGAAAGAAGATGGAATTATCACAGAAGATCCGCTACATAGAAAACCTAGCAACACACATAGAAGATCCGCACATAGAAAACCTAGCAACACAAATCAACGAACCGAAAAAAGCAACACCACCCAAAAACAAACGCCTCAATGTACTTCAGACAAACCACAGACAGAGAAATCAAGGTAATAATAAAAAATCTCAAAAAAAATGCATCCCCCGGATATGACAATATCAAAACATCAACTCTCAAAATTATACAAGACACAGTAATAACCACCATCACAAGACTCATAAATAGACACATGAAACTCGGAATTTTCCCCAATGAGCTGAAAATAGCCAGAATAACCCCAATACACAAGAGTGGCAAAAAAGACGAAGCCAGCAACTACAGACCCAAAGCAAACCTCACTGTATTTAGTAAAATATTTGAAAAAATAATACACAAAAGACTACTCGAACACTTGAATAAATTCAACATACTGACGAAAACACAGCACGGCTTTCAAGAAAAAAAGGGAACCACAACAGCCATGATAAACTTATTAAATTACTTACAGACAAAAATTGACGAAGGGAAAAGCGAAAAGGACTCTTTTTCGATTTTAAAAAAGCATTTGACACGGTACATCTGACTACCCTAGTCAACAAATTATCAAAAATCGGAATCACTGGCAACGTCCTAAACATTTTCGACAGCTACCTAAAAGACAGAAAGCAATACACCACACTACACGAAACCACAAGTACATATATGAATGTAAGCTATGGTGTCCCACAGGGATTAATCCTAGGACCATTACTCTATCTAATATATATACATAAACGACCTGGAGCAGCTAAATATTAGAGGCAAAATAATACTCTATGCGGACGACCTCGGAATATTTTACGAAAACAATAATGACATAGAAACCACAAAACAAATCAACAAAGACATAGACATATTAACTGAATGGACAAAAAGAAATATTCTAACCGTAAACGCTCAAAAATGTAACTAATTAAATGGACATAAAAATACATAACGAAACACTTACTGAACTAGAAAATACTAAATACTTAGGACTCAACATAGACAGACATCTCAAATGGACCTTTCAAATAGACAAAGTAATTGACTCACTGACAAAACTGACCAGCCTATTCCACAAAATACACGAAATCACACCAAAGACCGTAAAAATTCTGATGTACCAGGCATACGTCAAGAGTAGAATAGGATATTTGATACCCTTCTGGGGAACCGGAAACAAAACTAACCTAAACAGACTCCAACGACAGCAAAACAAAATATTAAAAATGGTCTATGATCTGAAATACCGGACACCAACTGAAACTGTATACCGTATAACACAACAATTAAATATCGAAAGCATTACAAAAATCGAAACACTTAAAATCATTCACAGACTAGCAATTGGCGAAATACAAGACGAAGACATAAAATTACACAAAATACACGAAAAACACCAACACAACACTAGAATGGCTCAAAACTATCACATAACACACGCCAAAACAAAAACAGGACAATCCCGACTAATGTGCAACGGACTAAAACTATACAATGACCTGCCACAACAGACCAAACAACTGACCACTGACAAATTCAAAACAGATGTGACAAAAATGCCAAAACTCGATCAAATATAAAAAAATGACTATCTAAATTATATTATTATTATTTTCTTATATTGAATTATGTAAAAATGTTATCCATAAACCTCTTAGGTTTCCATTATATTTTAAATAAATAAAATAAAAAAAGATAAATTATTGATATCTCCCAAAGACGAAGCTATTTATATGGGAAACATTTATTTGTATGGAAGTCTTTATTGGGCGGTCACAGAACTGATGACCTGTATTAGCTGACGTAAGTGATCACTTTACACAATGCAACGTTCACCGATTCCACCCTAAGAACAAATTTTTTAATATTGTTGTATTTTCAATAAAAATCTACCGTTTGACCAATCTGACTCAAATTTTACACACTTATTCGAAGCTTAACATACGCCACATCCACCTCCTCCCCCCCCAATATATATTTTTATATAAATCTAAATCGTATGACAGATCTGACCAAAATTTTGCATACTTTTTTTTAGGACCCTGGGATTAGGCTATCTTTTCTCCCCCTCCTTTACCCTAGTCCCTAACCCCAATATATTTTCTATACAAATCTACTCCGTTTAATACATCCACCTAAATAGGTACTTATTATTTAAAACATATGCTCCACTGCCTACCTCAATATATTTTCTATCAGACCTGGCCCAAATTTTGTATAATTATTATTTAGTACCCCGCGGATAGTTTAGTCGTCATATCCTTTTCCCCCTCTTACCTCTCTTCTACACTGTTTTCTGTCTTCTACACTATTAATATTCAATTAACTTTTATGCTTTTAAAAGGAGTTAGTGCTCTAAATGTTGCATATTATTTTTTCTCGATACAGAAGTCGAACCACTTTTTGTTCTTGAAATAATTGTTTTTTATTTCTTTGTTACTACTAACCTTTATTGAATAAAGTGCCTTAGCCTTTGCGGAAACATGTAGATGAATGATAGATACTTTTTGTTTTTTCTTTATATCTGATAGAATCTTGATTTTTATGTTATCCATTATTAGGTAAAAATCATACAGAACTGAACCTAGCATTTTTTCAGAATATTTCGAGTTTGTCCAAATTTTTCAGAACATATTTTACTGGATTTTGTCCCAGGGACATCATTAATCTTAATGATTCACATAACGATTGCACATATACAGGATATTGTTTTAAAAATTCCAATCAAAAATAGATATCTCATTAGTGACATCTGTATGGTTAATTAAGGGGAATGAAAAAAAAAAGCTTTGGATGGCGATCGCGCTAATGATTATTACAACTTTGATCGATGTGGTATTCTATCATGGGTGGAAATGGCGAATGTTACATTGTGTAAAGTGATCACTTAAGCTAACCGTACGATAGATCTTAAGCCTTATGAACACCCAAAGACTTCCACACCTACTTTCCCATACAAAACATAATGTCGTCTTACGAGACATCTATAATATATGAAGCACGGTCGTACGTGTTGTATATATAAGAAGATTGTTAGCATTTGTTTATCGGTGTTACAGGAGTGTCAGCGAACTGCAGCGTGGATCAGTTCGAGTGCGCCAACGGGCTGTGCGTGCACCGCAGCTGGCTGTGCGATGACGACAACGACTGCAAAGACAACTCGGACGAGCTCAACTGCACCAAAACAGAGTAAGTCATTTTTTTATAAGTATTCCGTATCGAGGGTAGAAAGTCAAAAGGGCGATAGTGATTATTTCCAGAACAAAAGAAAGTCAATGTCATTGCGTCAATATTTCTTTTATTATTATTAAACGATTCCCACATTTGTATTTTCAAAACATATATGGAGATTGTTTAAAAATAAAAGAAATATTGTCAAAATCAGAAATGCTATTTTGGCTTTCTATCCTCGATAATAATTATGATCACTAGGCCATCTTGAGTCGTGAAAATTTGGCAACATTTGGGGGCTGAACGGAAAATTTGGAAGAACGGTTTCCTAAAAAATGTTTGTACGAATGATTCGAATATTCGTGTTTTAATTCGTTTAGGCGAATATAAGTGTAATTTTGTACATTGTATATGACGTATGAATAGGTACGTATACGAATAGGTACTATAGGAATATTCGACGAAACACAATACATAGTAGAAATAATTAAAAAATGAAAGAAGAACGTTTGCGAATATTGACAAAATTATTTAAAAGTTAAGCTTATGTCTCCGATCAAATGCGCATCAACATCATTAAAATAACCGTCTTGTATAAAAAAAATCACAATAAAATTTTGAATGTGCATATCAAATGTACTTTTCTCAGAATCGTGCTAAAACGATCCAACGAAAAAAAAATGTTGGTACAGTCGGCATGCCTATTAACCTTGTTTACCAGTTCGGAATTGCATTTTGTAACTTAGGAAATAAACTGGGTTATCACACAATACATTTTCAAAGGATATTTTTTTTCTTCTATCAAGTAAACCATGGAAATACCGAAATATACGAAGCCAAACGATGAGCCGACTTGTGGGCAGGTTTATTATTCTTCATCTATACTTAAAAAACTCAATGTCTGTCTGTCTGTCTGTTCTCTATACAAATCTATACCGTTTATCCGATTCGATTCAAACTTTGCATACTTATGTTTTAGGACCCGACGGGTAACATAGGCGACATTTCCCCTCTATTATTTTACCCCTTCTCCTCCCGCTGATATATTTTCGTTGCAAATCTGTACTGTTTGACCGATCGGACTCAAAATTTCAAAACTTAGGACTCGGCGGGTAACATAGGCGACATTCCCTCCGTTTCCCTCCGCTGATATATTTTCGATGAAAATCTGTACCGTTTGACCGATCGGACTCAAAATTTGGAAACTTATTCTTATGACTCGGCGGGTAACATGCGATATTTCCCCCTATTCTTTTAACCCTTCCCCTCCCCTGATATATTTTCGATGCAAATATAAGCATTAAACGGCCGCGGTCAAAAAATCGATTTCAGTGTCTTGGAAATCGCCTTTGCGGAATATTTATATGCACGCAGAATATGTTTTCTTACGATACCTTGATCAAATTCCGAGAATTAATATAATATTCTGGATGATTACAAGTTATTTTAGCTACCTGGGATCGCTCACCTTAACAAAGAATTTAATAATGCTGCGAATACCATAGACTGTGATACAAACGCCTGTATTTTTCAGGAACTCAGCTCCACGATAAATAGAAAAATAATTCATACTTTGGGCAAGACGCTAGAAGAATGGGAGACAATCCGAAGAAACGGTGATCACTGGAATTGTAATTACATGGAAGGAAGACAGAGGTCTGTCCCCAATCCATCATCCAAAGTGAGGTGGGACCTCTTACAGACCCAGGGCCTTATGAGCAATAGCTCCCATATCAGTCCCGCACATTTAGATCGACATTATTTAATACTAAATCGATCGGCGCGTGTGCAGCGCGGTGGGGTTGTGACGTGTTTCCACACGAAACCATGTTAGTTTCTTGGATGCAAAGGAAATAAAAAAATCAACTTACTAAGAAGTTCATGCCAAGAATGCAATAATAATGAAATGAAAAATAATGTAAAATAAAATAAAATCTAGATCAATATTAAACAAATTCAAAATAAGATTAAGGCTAATCATCCATTTTTCAAACTGTTAAAAGTATCAAATTGCGTCGATAGATCATGCTATTTCAATACGAGAACAAAACATGAACAAACGTCATATCAGATAAACCTTGCACGAGCGTATTTACTTACGTATCCTTGCAAGACAGAAAGGTTGCGAGGAAACGAGACAACCATACAGAGTACCGATGCTTAAAATATACGAGAACGCAAGTCATGCTCGCGTACTATTATCCGAATTTTAAATGTTTTAAGTCTAGAATAATTTATGTGTTGTAAAATAATAGTAAACAACAATTTTTCTTATATCACTGTTTTTTAATTTAAAACTTATTCGCATAAGCGCATTTAGATATTATTTTGACTTCCGACTGAAATGTCAAAACACCTGTAAATTTAATTGAATTTTTATCTTACATAAACAAAAAAACTACTACAACAATATGTATTGAATTAAAAAGAAAATTAACAACCATTTATCTATTTTAAAAATTATGTCGTAAATTAATATCTTACTTGACTTTACAAATTACAATATCTCCGCTAATATAGCGACCGAAGGTCACCAAAACGCGGATCATGACAGAGAATGTGACGTTCGTTTAGTATTAGATTATGTGTAGAAAAGCAACTTAATATAAAACTATTTAAAAAAAATTATTATCTGCGATGAATAGATTGCTTTCGAATATATAACATGATATTACTTTGAACTAATGTCAAATTTGGCATCAAAACACGTTTTAAAGAGATTTTTTTATAAAAAAAATGAATAGGCTGCGTAAGAAAGTCCGCCTCTCCCGGCCGTAACTGTGTAATTTTTTAACATATTTCACATTTTTGAATTATTACTTTTAGATATTAATGGACGTGTTTTTAATTAAAAAAAACAAACTTTTAAATAATGCTTGAAGTCTCAAAGTGCAGGAGCAAATACAACATATTGTTTAAAATTATCTTTTTATATGGAAAAAAAATTTGAAAATCATCAAAAAACGTTAAAATTTCTTGCAAATTTAAAACATTATAACTTTATTAATATGGAATATTTCTTTATTTCCTTAGTACGGATTCTAGATAATTGAGTAAACTTTATACATATAGAAAAACATATTGTGCCCACATACAAATATTAAGCGAATCTCTCTTTGCCCTCCATCAATAAAAACGATTTTTTGGCCGCGGCCTCTGATTAATGTTTATATTTTCTTAATTATTGTAAATAATGTTCAGTTTATTACTTTTATAAAAGAACAAATGTTCTATCTAAGTTATCGCCCTAAAAAATTTGCAATCTATCATATACACTTTGATATAAATTAATAATAAAAACCCACATTTTCGTAAAAAACGCCGAAATATGCATTTGCAGTGAATGTGAATGAATGCCTTAAGTAAAGTTAAAATAATAAGACAACAAATATTAAGAATTTTCTGAGACTGTAGTTTACAGTTTGAGAAAAGAGATTAGCTAAAAATAATAAATTTTATACAAAAAATCTTCATCCAGTTAAAGAATGGAAACAAATAAAATTTCAAAAAATCTTTTATGATTAATTTATATTAGTATTTTTCACTTACATAATTTATATTATTAATTTTATCACAATATGTCACTGATGGACAGACCAAGTCCGAGAGATGACAGGAGTCTCGCCACTCGTCGCTGTAAAGAAGAAAGAACTACGATGCTGTCATGAGCTTCCTAGCTCACTAACCAAGAGAAAGATTTTTTAAATCAGAGAAACAATAAAATATAAAATAGAAAAATAAAAAGTTATAGGGTACAGAGAAAAAATCCAATCTAATGTATATATAAAAAGAAACCCGTGTTTCCCTACCCTCCAAGTTTCCTTCACAAGCAGCCTCTACCACCCACCGGTGATTACGATGGTAGACAGCCCTTGGTGTTACATCGAAAGTAAGGGAGTTTGGTGGGGGTGGCTGAGCGTGGGTGGGAGTGGGTGACGGAAATGTGCTTTCTAGCACATTGTTTTGCTATGGGAAGGCCTCGAATGCTTCATATCATTTCAGAATGGGCCCGCCGACTGTGTCGGTGAGTCTGGAAGGTTCCAGAAAGTTCATGAAGATTCTCGAATGCTCTCTAGAGAGCCTTCTTAAACATTCTCCTTCCAGAACCTTCTAAGATTCTGGAAGGAGAATATTTAAGAAGGCTCTATAAAATTCTAAACTGAGTGGCGGAGTGTGTCTAGTGAGTCTAGAAGGTTCCGGAAAAAACTGCTCTATAAAGTTCTGGAAAGAGAACTTTCTAGAAGATTCCCGAAAGTTCTAAATACAAGGTTCCATACTGAATGGCGAAGTGTATCTCAAAAATAAAATATCCGTAATCCGTAAAATAATAAAATAAAACTGAAGTCATAAAAATAAGCAGTGAATCACCAAAATATATGAACTAGCGGATATTTCCTGGATCGAGATTTGGTTCTATATATTTGTATGTTTGTCTTGTTTGAAAAAATTACTACGAGTTTGTAAATTTTGAAACAATTATGAAAAGGTCAAACTCAATCATCACTCTTGGCACTACAACCCTTGGTAGGTATTGGCCTCCTCAATAATCTTCCTCCACTCATCTCAGTCTAGTGCCAGCTCTCTCCAGTTCCGAAGCTCTAAGGCAGAGAAGTCTTTGAGGACGTTGTCACTCCATCTTAATTTTGGCCTTCCTAAGCTCCTTCGCCCTATTGGCCTTGAGTTTAGCAAGGACTTTGGTGCTTAATGCTCGGACCTTCTCTCCACATGACCTAGCCACCAAAATCTTCCCAGTTTTATAAATTTAGTAGCTGGTAAAAAGAACCTGGTAGCAAAAACTTCGGGGGAGTCTTCTTCATTAAATTTTGAATACAAAATACTTTTTAAATTTTGGGTGAAATTTCGACCGTTACAGAAATAAGCGAAAATTGCATTTTCTTCAAGAAATCGGGCTTGTCTTTTGTAAAACGTCAAGCTATTGTGAAAGTAATTTACATCGAATATTAAAAATTCACTCGCTTTGATACAAGTCAAATAAAATTATTAAAACCATTTCATTCAATGCTTGGAGAATATTTTCGATTCAAAATTTGATGAAGAGAAGTTTTTGTTACTAGCCCAGACAGCTCTCTTCCGCTGCTCTCGGTCTTGCGCCACTACCGGTCTCTTGTGGTCACTGATTGTTTCATCTTTTTTCGCTGTATGAAGATTGCGTCAACAGTGTAAGAATAAAAGAATCAACAGAAAATAAGATAAAACCTTTTAAAATTAGAAATCACGTTGATGTGTTTTCGGATTCGGAAGCAATTCTAAGTAAATCTCAATACAATTCCTAGAATGGTTTAATTTATTTAGAGTGACTAATATAGGATAGTAATACTTTTTTAGGGAAGCAATTAAGGCTTTTTGACTATCTGATTCCCTAAAATAAGATTTATTTTTATCTCCACTTATCGCAAAGCAATCAACCTGAGCTACGGTCTTAGTAACTATTTTCTGAATGGTCTTTTGATTGTAGGTACAATAAAGATATTGTTTCTATTTATTATTATAGCGCCTTTGCCATAAGATGCCGACGAAAGTTTTTATAATGTTGGAACAAAATTATAGAAAATTTTCAGTGTTGTGTACCTGTACCAATAAGATAGGATCCATAGTAGAAATAAAATGCCGCAATGAGCAAGCTCAGACAACCTTCATCCGAATGAATATAGTGTTCAACAGTTATGAGTTCAGATTACGAATGGCAACGCTCAAATAGCTGTGTCCTAGGTAATATTTTACAGAATGGAAGCATAGAACGTACAGAAGGAATGACAAAGCGGCATGAAGCATTTGAGAAGTGGATCTACAGAAGAATGCTCGAAATAAGCTGGATGGGTAGATTGTATTGTAGATAGATAAATAAATAAAAAGAATTTTTAAAAAAGTGGTTGGGTTGGTGCGTAATCCGCCGTTTTATCTAGATGTTTTTTTTATTCGACGTTTAATTGACATAATAATTGGCATAATTCATTTTATTTTTTAATAGGGTAAGGAAATTAAAATGCTCATCGGAAACCAAACACACACACACCACATATTATGCTGTTGCTCATTTTGAGAAAGGGTGAAAAGTTGCAAAGTTATTTCGCGACCTCAACGATCGTCTTCCGAGCAAATGGAAAGCAATAATTTAATTTTTATTTTATTCGTTTATTTATTTATTTACGCGAAACTAACATACAAATAAAAATCAGCTTACACAAGAATAGTACAGAGAACATCTTACAAGTATCCACAGAATTGACTAGTTATGTATTAACATTTTACAACAATAACTTCTAACAATATACAAAAGCAATAATAAGTTGGGAACAAATTAAGAGAATTAAAGAACGAAAGATAAAGGGGGAATCAGGAATGGGGAGAAAAGGACGGATTTTTGTAAAAAAAAGGAAGCGACAAGAGAAAGAAATGTAGCATAAAAATATTATTGACGTTGATGGCGACTACCCTCCGAATGATAATTGTACATAATATGTTTTGCGTTTGTTTTCGTTTTCGGTTATGTTACAATATTTTTTTAAACGGCTGAAAATTATGCATTTCGAAATTTCGAAAATCTAGGTATCTCGGATACGTAATGAGACGTCCACAAAGTTCATCAGTTCTTACTTCTCGCAATGCAGAGAAATATTTGTGAAAATCTGCGCCCTGGAAAAAGGAGATCTAATCATGACCAGTCCGCTGAACTAACTTCTCACTATCACGTGATTTCCTTGCGAGGGTAGGCAGAAAGGATGGACCTAACGTAACTCTCGCCTCATTCATATTCACATATTTTCTTTTGCTCGAGTGTTGAGTCTTCCAACTTCCAGGATTTGGTAAATATTCCTTATCATAAAAATCCTTATCATTAAAAAAGTTATGAGAAGATGGAGTTAACTCGACTTAAAAACTTTGTCTTCTTCTTCTACTTCATCTAGGACTGCGTCCTGTCATTGTTCGGAGCCTGTTCCTGGGATACAGATGTCCAGCTATCTCGCCATCTTTTATGCTGTCTTCCTGGGAGTCTGGTACCAGACGGCAGCTTGTTCGCTGCTATGCTCACTACTCTCTCAGTACAAGCTCTCTCCATATGATCTCTCCAGTAACGTCTTCTAGATCTTCCCCATCGGACAATATCCTCGACGTCACAGGTCCTTCGTATTTCGGAATTCCTCACTCGGTCTCGGATTGTCAGTCCCGCAATGGGTCGGAGAGTCTTCATCTCAGTTGTTCTTAGGAGATTTTTTGTTCTGGTAGTGTCAGCCCTTGTCTCGATACCGTACGTCATGATTGGGCGGACACAGGTATGTAAACTTTGTATGTACTAAAATAAGTCGCAGTTTTAACATTGTATGTAGGTACTGAAATAATTCGCGGTTTTAACATTGTATGTAGGCACTGAAATAATTCGCAGTTTTAACATTGTGTGTAGGTACTGAAATAATTCGCAGTTTTAACAATGTATGTAGGTACTGAAATAAGTCGCAGTTTCGTCGGAAGGGCAGAATCACCTTGTTCAGGGCGTGGGGTGGTGTTCGGGCAAGAGTCTCGTGTGGGCGGATCGCCCTCCGCGCTGAGCCCCCCTCCGGATCTGTTCATCTCCCGCTTGAATTACTGTTTTTAGCAAACATTTACAGACTCAGACAATTATTTGCGTTTTCCCAGTATTTATTTTCCTTGCGTATATCAGAGGAGTGCAGTGAGTACATTGCAGCATGACTTTTACGTAAAGATATATAATAAAAGATTTATCTCGTAATATTCCTGTCATAACTATTATCATATAATTCAGATTTTAATATACCCACCGTAATATTCATTCAGATAAGCTCATCTCCATTCTCTCCGAGCCATCGAGGATTCCTAATTTAAAATATACTTAATTCAAGATTTTATGTATGCATCAGAGGGGTGCAGTGAGAACAAGAAGCGTGACTTTTATTTAAACATATATTTGGACAAAAATTGAAATTAAATATTTATCCAGCAGAATATTATGAAATATTAAAATCTGAATACTATGTTAATTATTGTGTAATAATAATTAACATAGTAATAATTTTGTAATGTTGCAATAATTGAAAAAAGTAAAAAAAAAATGAGCTATTCGCGTAAAAAAATTCACTTAGGTTAAATGTTATCTCATTTGACATCACATCGCAGATCTCTAATTATGACGTAGAGGAACCCGGGGCGGAACGGGGTAGCTAGCTTTGGTTACAATTTGTGAGAGTTTGAAAGTAATAACACCATTATTTGTTAATTTGTATTTTTATTTACTTATTTCTCTTCAATGAAAGTAAAGCTAAACTTTTCTAAATTAATAATTACTATCAAAAATATGTGTTTGATAAAAAAGGGAAATTTCCCATTCTGCCCCACACCCCGGGTCGTAATGGAAGATGAATCAGGGGCACAATGGGGTACCAATTATTGACAGAGTTCGCAGATGAGAACACTGTTATCATCATCACTGCAGACCAGCACACGCCATGTGTGGCCTTTTTTTACAAACGCTATAAGAACACCAGCTTTCATTAGACTTGTAGCACAAATCATGGCAATACAAGCAGGCCGCGTCTTCTTATTCCGAGCTTTCTTCAGATTCAGTTACGATTATTTTTGTTTCTTTGGCTTTGGTTTCGTTCCTTTGGGTATGTTTTCTTTTCTTTTAAACATCAGTTTTTGTTTCATTTTTTTCTTTTTTTCACTTCCTTGATATTTTATGTCTTTTTAGATTCTTCTAATTCGGTCTTGTAATGCCCTTTGGGGAAGTGATTGAAAATTTTGTGTCGGCAATGGCACGGGCAGTGGAATCAAACATTCAAAAATTTCGGTGTTTCGGTGCTTGGCAGAGCATTGACAACGGAAGTAGAAAGATCTTCAAGTGTTTGATAGATGACGATTAGTGCCGTCGGCGCTTTCTATATTATTCTCCTCCTCTCCTCCTCTCCTCCTCTCCTCCTCTCCTCCTCTCCTCCTCTCCTCCTCTCCTCCTCTCCTCCTCTCCTCCTCTCCTCCTCCCCGCCCCTCCTCCTCTCCGCCCCTCCTCCTCTCCGCCCCTCCTCCTCTCCTCCTCTCCTCCTCTCCTCAGGGTTCTCCTAGAGAATATCTGTTGTTTTTGGGAGAAAGCCATCATTCGTGAATATATTAATGTTGGATGGCTAGATACCAGTTTTCTTAAAGCCATTAATGGCTGTTATGCTCCATTTAAGAAGACTTAGCCAAAAAGCGCGGATATGTCGAAAAGCTAGACCACTTTTCCTGGGTGCGACCTCGTATTATACAAGTTTAAAGGTTTTATGAAGGTAACGTCTAATGGCTGTAATTTGTGGGAGTAATGGGAAGAGAAGTACAATAATATTACATTATTGTCACGAACTATATCTGTTAGGTACTGCCAAGTTCTTTGTGTGTGACGTATGAGTAAGAAGTAAGAGGACAGGATGTTCCTTCGTAGCTTTCGAAAACCGGCTGGTTTTTCTAACATATTTACGCACCCTCTGTAGATCAAATAAACTTGCATACTAATATAAGAAGTACAAATATTATCAGGGGCGGAACGGGGTTATGTACCCCATTGCGCCCCAACATAACGTTATTTAAAACACAAGTATTATGGCTGTTATATTTGTTGGCCTTCAGTTATTAGTCAAAAGTATCTCGAAATAAACCTGTAATGTTAATTTTCCGAATAGTCGAAATTACCTCGATGTCGCAGAGCAAATATTAGAAATTGCAAGCTTTTTCTCGTATCTTCGGTAAAATCCAAACTAAGCGCTCTCTCACAATAACAGCGATACAATAACACAACACAACAAAAACACAATAACAAAGATACAGCGAAGTGAACTGAACGTTTTGTGTGAAGATCACGCATCTCTGTCGTGGGAAGCGAGCACTACGCCCCTTTCCCATCCCGCCCCGCTACCCCATTCCGCCCCGGGTTCCCCTACCCACGTTATGTTATGTAATGTACATAATGTAGTGTAATATAATCAAAGATTTTAACAAAGTATATGAAAACTTTGCCGCTTTCCCAGTATGAATAAGATCCTCCTATAACATTTAACATTTCATGTTCCTAGAAACACTAAAATGTAATTTGCAACCAAAACAACTTCATATTATTCTGAATATTTTGAGAGCAATGTTTTGTCTAATATTTATTTAGAATGTTACGTTCCCAGCGAAAGTGTTTTCTCTAATAATATTTTCAATTACTCGATCTTACAGTAATAGAAATTTAACTTATTATTATTATTATTATCACAACATTTTCAGAATGTTTCGATATCTTGCTCGCGAAAAAACTATCACCAAAAATATTTTAAAATAAAATTTACAACGTATATTAATTTATTTTAAGTATTCATAATCTCAATACGACTACTCCTTTATTTTGTTACACTTTATTTATTAACGGCCTTTATTTAATAACTTTATTTTGCAGTCTTCTACAAGCTCACTTTACTGGCCCAAGCCTATTATGAAAACCGCGGGTGTTAAAATCAAATTCCAAAACAACCTTTGATCGACAAAAAAGCAGAAAGAACAACTCTTCTAACGAATTAATTTAAAAGGTCAGTGGACAAGCTCCCTATTATGCATATTAATATTTAAAGGTCAGCGCACAATCTCCGTTCACTCGTTCGTATAAATACTGTGCACAGTGTTTAACGTGAAGAAAAATTGAATAGACCAACGTGTATCTATAAATTTAGAACTGGAAGCTCTCGAAATAAATATGTCCAGTAATTTCAATATCTGCAACGCTGATACAATCGAGCGTTATATGAATATATGTTATGTGAGGGGTATAAAAGCAAAGGCAGCAATATCCCAAAATAAAAACAAACGTTTTGAGTGCAATCACCGAGGATTACTAATTTACAATGAAAGATTCGAGATTTTGTAAGAAATATAGCTCTATCCCTTACAAAATTATGTTTCCAAATCGAAAGCAAAAACAACAAAATCCACTTCAACCCCCCAAGGACGTGTCACTTGAAAAAATGGCCACTTCATACCGAAGAGATTTGCTGTCAATTTTAAACTGAAATTCATAGCAAAAACAGTAATATCCAATTATTTAAATACCAAAAGCAGCAATGTCCACTATTTGATATCAAACACAGAAATATCCATATTTAATGTGTAATTTTTATTTATATTATACATGTATATAAAATTAGTATAAAAGAGTAGCATGCTGGTCTTGCGGTTAGGGGTCTCGCCTCGTGATCCTAAGGTCGCAGGTTTGAACCTCGCTCCAAACCAGCAAGTTAGTCCTATTTTCATAGCACAAGCGTTTAGCTTAGTTTGAAAATAGTAAGAATATTGATGTGACACGTATTCCGTATTTGCATCTCTATTTTAATAAAAGAAAAGGAAAACTGAGGTGGCAATTGTTTTTAATAACTTATTTCCAATGAGATGTAGATTTCTTACAAATTTTCCATTCCAAATTCCAGAGAAATTTCCTTGAGAAGTGGCAGATTTTTTGCATTTATCTCAGAAAAACCTCAGTGCAGGGATATTGCTGCCTTTGCTGTTATGCCGTAGTAATGTTGTCATAGTAAAGTAGAAGTATACTATGTATATAGTATGTACTAATCACCTTGTCCTAAATGACTATCCATTAAGGTCATTCTGACCTGTCGATAGTCTTTAAATTAAAAAAAAAAAAAATTAAATAAAAAAATAAAAAAGAATAATAATAATATATTGATATTATATATATAGAGAGATGATTATATATATATAGCTATAGATAGTATATATATATATTTATATATATAGATATCTGGTTATATATATATATATATATTAGTAGGCTTTTGGTCCTGTGGTTAGGACTATCGCCTCGTGACCCAAGGTTCGGGGTTCGATCCTTCAATCCAGAACTAGAAGTTAGTCATATTTCATAGGCACAAGCATTTTAGCTAGTTTGAAAATAGTAAGAATAATTGATGTACAGTATTCCGTGTTAGCATCTCTATTTTTTTAAAAAAAAAAATAAAAAAAAAATAAAAAATAATGTTTTTTTATATGAGCTATATATAGATATATATATATCATATTAAAGCTAGGTATCTCATTCGTGCGCAAGAAAACTGGTCGCGGGTCTAGGAAAATAAAGACTTGCGCAAGATCTACGACCGAATCCAGCCACAGAATAGAGGAGATTACAGAACAACATGGAACTTCAGGACCGCTGTACGACCTCAGACATCCTGAAGAAAATGGAGGCTGCAATGGGAGGAACATGTAGCGAGACTGGATGAATTCCGTTACACGCACCAAGCCCTCACACACAAGCCAACAGGAATGTCACAACAGATCTACCAGAGGTAGGCAGACTCCGCAGCCTGGACCACATCCGAGTTCCGAGTCCCTTGACGCTGCTACAGAAAAAGAATGCCAATAATTCTAAAAACGTCATGATTTTATCATATTTTTAGGAAGAGATTTAGTCAAAGAGGTTTAGGTTTAGTAGTTAAGAGATGAAGTTCTCTATTTCCCTATTAATACAAATGAAGCAGACCTAAGTACCTATAGTCGCGGGGAATTGCGGCATGGGGCACCCAATGCTCGGCAACGTTCGGCAGCTCTCGAAATTACCCGAACGTACAGGTCATTTCTTGCAGTAACATTTAATTTTCACTCATTTTTAAACATGAGTTGAGTGACAGTTCAAGGCTAATTTAAATTTTTAGGTATAGGCACGGTTGAGTGATAGTCCAACGTTTTGCAGAAAATGTGTAAGATGTATTGAAAAAAATTCAAACTTTGATGTCGCTTTTCTCCGTAACGTTCGACATTTCACGCAAGTGTTGATATTTCCAATCAATATTTAATAAATAAGACTCCCCGGAGTTTTTTCTGTATAATCCGTTAAAGAATTTTAAAAAATGAGTGGAAATTAAATAAAAAATTTAGATTAGACGTTTTGCAAAAATTGCTGCAAAAAACGCTCTTTACGTTCGGGTAATTTGGAGACTGCCGAACGTCGCCGAGCCTAGTCGTAGGATCGTCGCCGAGCCTAGTCATAGGATCGTCGCCGAGCCTAGTCGTAGGATCGTCGCCGAGCCTAGTCGTAGGATCGTCGCCGAGCCTAGTCGTAGGATCGTCGCCGAGCCTAGTCGTAGGATCGTCGCCGAGCCTAGTCATAGGATCGTCGCCGATGTTTTCGTTTGACCATGTCACCATCAGGATTTCCACTATTTATTATAGGTCTTTGCATCTTTACAACAGCCGAACCTGACATTTTTGTTGCGTGACAACCTGACATATTTGGTATCGCATGCGTACTAAAAGCTCCATTTCGAGGTCCCCAGCCTGTACCCTTGATCTTTATTTCTTTATTTACAATCGTATAATGCCATTTGCGTATAAATATTTACCGCGGAACATTATGGAAATCTCTTCATTTGAACATCGTTCTCCAACAACCCACCCCAGTTGTTTCCTGACCTAGGCACGTACAAATCTCCCCTGCACGTTTTGTCTATGGTTACAACCTGCATTACGGAGGGGCGCTTTATCTCAGTTTCTTGGAGAAGGGCCTAACCAAATGTTTATCCCCAATCGAAAAACTTACATTCTCACCCTCTAAAAAAAATGGGATGCTTTAATATTTATTTTTAATAATATTTTATTTTTGCTGTTGGTACCTACATTCTTTGGTTTCAAACATTATATTATTAATGTTTAATGAAATCATAATTGAGTCGTTAATATCCATATAAATAATAATGTGATAAATAATTCAGATTTTTCGAAAACAAGTTAAAGTTTTGGTCTTGGTTCATTTTTTCACTATACCTATTAAGATTATTTTTCTTGCATTTAGTCCCTCCTAACTTTATACATGGCCCGCTTTTATTATTAATTACTCATTTTATCGTGAAGGTGCGATTTTAGAAAATAGTTCCTTAATATTTAAATCAAATTAGATAATTTATTTAGAAAGTTAATATTAACACGTGATTAATTGATTTCAATAAAATTAGACGTTAAATTATGTCTTGCTGTGGCGTAATTGATAACGCAGACTGTTGGCTATAGGATATTTCGGGTTTTAGTCCCGGTAGTTAATTGTTTAGTTGAGTTTTTTCAACAAATGTTTATTTCTGTGTAACTTTGTTCCATAAAACATTTAGATGTAATATTTGTTTTATATAAATGTTTTATTATTTGACAAACACCTGCATTCGAGATGGAATGACGAAAATTTTTAATTCTCAGATTTCCAATTTCAAATATCGTTTTTGTTATACGTTTGGTACAGTGCGTATTTTAAACTCGTGTATATTTCTAAATTATTGAAAATAATATAAAATTGACGCCTTTGTGCATTTTGCTTGCCTACTAATATTTGTGCGTAAATGTAGATGTTACAAATTGCGATTATTTATGTATTTCATTTTGTTTTAACCATTATTAAGTCGGTGTGTCGTAGGAAGGTATAATTTTTGTTTTTGATGCCATGCTGTGAAATATCTAAACCACTCTGCCGAATGTAATGTCAATTTTCACCTACACTGCTCCTGACTTGAAATTACGCGTAGGAGGATCTTAATAACCAAAAAATGTTAGTCCTTTGAGACGTTAACGACCAATGCTTAATATGAAATATATAAATCTTCCTACTTCAAAAATGCTTAAATAACTTAAATTACAACTTATACGTACTTATGTTATTCAGTAAATACTAGATTATTATATAAAATAAATTAAGTATGCGAATACAAATTTAAACTTAATCACAAACATAGCGACAACACACATAAAATGAATAAAAAAAAATCTCTACATAATACGAATATTGAACATTGCGTTAAAACTTTTTTATTAAAATATTAATAATATCACCCTTATAAATCAATCAAATTTACAATTATATTTAAACATAATTAATTTGTCTGATAAATATAATGAAAATTGTTTTTTGGAAAACTCCGGTTGAATTTATAAGACATTCGTGATTATAGTTAAATATATTACTCAGGTAGTTAAAAAATTAATATTATTTAATATCTATTATAACTTATCACCATGAATAATAATCTCTACAATATAAACAATCATAAGACATTAATAAAAATCCGCATTTGAAGACTCTACCACCCATTTCTACCGAAACATTTTGTATGCAGTATAAAGTTTGAAATTATTTAAAATTGCATTGTTTAAGTCCATTCTACATCGTTGGCAATATAACTTTTAATTTAGTCGGCTTAGTTCTGAATATTATGTTAAGATTTTAGGCATACACAGATGGAATATTTTAGGTTAAACGCATTTGTTTATCCTATATTTATTATCATTTTTTGTTAGAAATCAGGATTGTAGATCAAAATGTCAATACATTTCTAATAGGTGCGCAAAACATACACGTATTTAAAACCAATTATATTTTTACGGATTATGTTTTTCCAGTATTTTACAATGTAGTGCCAGCAGAGCTTTATTATTATTGAGTTGTTTCAAAGTCAACGATACAAGAGATTACACAGACTTAAAATGCCTCCAGCAACGGTCCATCGGTATTCAAAATAGTGATGGTTCAATCGTTATTTTAATTTTAACCGGTTATTTTCGGGGCAGTTATTTTGGATTTGTAGTCTTAGTGAAAAAAACAAATAACAAAAATAGATAACTCAATATCCGAACCAATAGAAAATGAACTGGTAATTCCGCAAAGATCAGGATTAGGACCTATATTAGATATATATATATATATATATATATCTATTATCTATAATACATATTATATATATATATCAATGATATTGCCCAAAACTAAACACTGCAAAATAAGATTATTCGAGGATAATACATTAATCTATAAGTATATCAGGCGAGGATTACACCGATGCAATAGATAAACTGAACGAAAACTTGAGTAGTATATCAGTTTGGTTAAAAATAAATAAGCTTAAATTAAATGTAAGCAAAACAAAATACATGGAAATAGGCAAAAAAAAAACAAATATGGTAATAAATGTAATTATTGACGGTGATCTCATTGAAAAGGTGGATGAAATTAAATAATTATGTATTATTTTAGACTCAAAATTAACTTTGGCAGCAAATTTTGAATATGTTCTAAAAAAATATTTTTTCTTGAAAGATTGAGAAAAAATTTGAGTAAAAATTGTGCGGAGTTAATATACAAAGCTAAATTACTCCTCATATACCTAAACTATTGTGCCGTCTTGTATTTGGCCAGTGAAGGAAACATCCAGAAATTACAAGTGGGGCAATGTATAAAATGTACAAATGTACAAAATGCCAAAATCTTTTTGAACAAAATTAATGTAAATAGTGATGTAAAATATGTACCTACATATCTACTTATAATACCAGAAATAGGAATGGAATAAGATTATCATAAGAAAAAAGTGTATACACAGAATTGTCTAACGTACCTACAGAGGTGTAAAAATATATGACGAGATGCCAGAAAACATTAAAAATATAAATAATGAATAAATTTAAAAACAAATGCTATAGTTATTCTAAAAATAGTTTAGAATTATAAAGCATAAAATGTATTATATAGGTGTTATAGATTTTACCATAGATCAGATCATATTATAAGATATATTATATTATAGATTGTACCATAGATTAGATTAGATGTAAATATAAATAGGTAGGTTATTATGGATAGTAAATTAGTAATAGATTTTAGAACGTAATGTGTAAGTTACTAGATAATATACAGGAGTGTAATATTAACTAGCTTAAGAAATAAATATTTTAAAATAAAAGAATGCGGCCGAATATTAGATTTGATTTATTAGATAGAATTATTTTCCTTTACTATGTAGAACGATTTTATTTTTAAAGTCTCCTTCTTTTACTCCTCCCATAAGCTCGAGCTTTGGCTCATATTATGGGGAGTATAATGTCTGTAAAAATGTTATAATATAGAATCAATTTATTATATTTAAAAAGACATGTATCTACTGTATAAATAAATAAATTAAATTAAATAAATATAAAAAATAAGTTTTAATATACATATTCTATAATAATTTATTCAATGATTTTGCCGGCTGCGTAGTCTAGATTTTTTGACGTTGTTAAATAATATTTTATACAGTTAAAATGTACAATTTATTCCGGTTATTATTAACCTATTCTCTTACGGCGAGGTTTTTAGCCCCACTGGGGTGTCGATAATAGGAACTTAATTAAAACGACCGCAAACTTGAGCTAATAAAATAGGGGTGAGGGGCCAAATCCGTGTTTGTCATCGTTGTTCCCGGTGTCATGATTTTATTTGCATGCGGTCACTCGGGGGAGGGGGATGCGAGGCCGGCGCAGCGAGGGGGTGATAGCAGCCCGGTTGTGTTGAAAATGTAATTACTTTCGTCCTGACCATTCTGTGGGCTTGGTAAAGAAGCGACGGTGCTAAGCCCAGTGAAAATCCGAGCCTCTACTACTGGAAGAGAAGCCAGCGACCGCCAGACTTGCGTTATAGTATCAAACCTGAAATATTTTCTCTACAAACCAACTATAGTGTTATTTATTCATTAATCAACGCCCTAGTAGGCTTATGCAGCACAAGAAAGTTACAATGATTTTTATATACCGAACATAAAACGCGTTTTTAAGTAAATAATCAAAAAATAAATAATGGAAATAAAACATATTTAAGAGAAATGAACAATATATATATAAACAATGATTAGTACAAAAGCAAACGTAATAATTAGAAACCTTTAACAGATTAATAATAAAGTAAAATAAAGACAATTAAACGAGTATACCAGATAAGAAAGATAAGAAGATAAAATGTACCAAAAAAAAATTAAATATAGAATTAAAAAAACACATTTAAAAGGGAAATGAATAAAAATTAGAATATTTTAAAATAAATAAATATATGTAATTCATGGGGAACAACAAATAAATGAAAATTTAGTCCATTAAAATATAATTAGTTCTACTGGCATATTCCAAGTCTAAGTAATTCTTTAATTCGGGTATGCTCCTACTACGAAAAATGTCTAAGAATTTCGAAAATTTGTTTCCAAGGCGATGCATGCTTGTTAAACGGTGAATTTAATGCATAATTATTCCTGCGGGTCCCTTCGTGAGATAATAGGACACTTCGTGATTAATCGTTTGTCTTGGTAATGGTCGTAATATAGTAGGTAAGAAAGTTAGGATATTATGACATTTGAGTTCAGACAATTTTGGCAGATAATAGGATGTACAAAAAAATCTGTAAATAAAAGGTGAAAATATATAAAATTCAGATTTGTTACTAATACGTAAATGCCATGATTATTTATAAAGCTGCAAAGCGCCTGGCGGAATAAATGACCCGCGAAAAACTTATGTAATTTTAAGTAGATACGATTTTTATATTTTGGCACGATTCTAAGAAACAATTCTGTTCGAGCACTAATAATATTTTAATAAAATGTAGGCAATATATGAAAGAGGATAGCTACCCATACAATTTGATAATATGTGACGTAGAGATAATAGTATTCACGTTAATTCTTAGAGTATTTTATAATTTAACCTTTGGGTATCGGATGATCGGAAATAGGATCGGGGTACAAAGGGACCCCAGTGGAATTTGCGTTTTAATGAAGTATAATAGTTTGAAAATGTTCTTTAATATTTTTAATTACATTTCTTATACAAGGCAAACAAATATCTACTAAATTTGTCGCCATTTTACAAGAAACCGCAATATTTTGACGTCTCATATTTGCAAGCAGAATGAAGTAACGGCATCGTATAGAATGTTGCTGATTGTCTTTGGATAAACATAATTTTTCTACTTTTGACTGTCTTACGACACGTTATCATTTAATTTTCTTATGGTATTGTATTCTTTGGGATATTTATGAGGATTACGAAAAATACCAGCTCAAAACCATCTATAATCATTAAATAGTTTTAAAAACAAGATTTTTGGGGTTAAGTTGTGCCCCGCTCCGGAACGGGAGTGTTAATAAATATGTTCGAAGACAAATTACATTTTAAGAAAGCGGTAGTTCCAAATTGCTGTCAGAGCTGCTTTCTGCGAGACCAAATCCCGTTGAAGCCTATTACGAAGAAGAAGAAAAACCTACAAACCTACTTCCGAAACAATAATAATGTTTTTTATTATATTTCCTACAAAAATATGGCAAAAAATATATTCATTATTTATATTAAACGTTAAGAAATCTCATATTTCCAGGAGGATAAGATTGCTATAACAACGCACCCACGTACTTATTTATCACATAATGTATCTACTTAGTGACCGTAAAGTATCTATGACAAATAGCATTTATTTAAGTGCTATTACTTATTTTGATGAAGCACATTGTAAAATAATAATAATGGTCAAGACTGTTATGAAACCGCTAACCAATAAGGAATAGACCCAAAGATCGCGTGCTCATAGAAGAAGACCGTTTACATTTTCAAATAGGTAAATAAGTATTGAAAGTAAAGAATGAAATGTAAAATCAAGTAGAAATTAAAATGTGTATTGTATGTATAAAATATGTATGTATAAAATAAAATATGAAATTAAAATATAGATACAATAGAGACATAAAAATTAACAATATATATAAAATACAATTGAAATATGTACAATAGAAAAAAACTATACTTTCCCAATATATTTTCTTTCTTATATCGCATAATTAATTTTGTATATCAAACTTATTAACGTAAATAACCCTATCATCCACTTTCTGCCTCGTTAAGTAGGTATATAAATATACCTACCTGTTTCGAGTTTGGTACCAATTACAATATAGGTAGTATTACTAGCAGTTAAGAAATCGGCTGTAAAGGGCGGGCGGCTGTAAAGGCCGCTACGCGGTTGATAGGCTGCTACGCGGTTGATAGGCCGCTAAGCGGCCACTGCGCGGCCATTGGTGTTTGCAACTAGCTATTGGCTGTACTGGCCGCTGCGCGACTTTTAGTGTCTGAAATATTACGTCGCAGTCTACTACTATCTAAAATCTAATCCTAAACGTCAAACTTGCCATAAAAAATAATGATTTTAGAAAATATGTAGATAAGTAGGTATATCGATATTTCTTTTCAATTATTGTCATTTTTAAAGTAACTCGAATGTTAAATAATGTATTTTTTTGTTTTGTTAATGTTAAATGTTGTATTTTTTATTTTTATTTATTATTATTATATTAGTAGGTATTAAATATTAGTATTAAAAAATACAATTATTAAAAAATTGTATTTTTTAAGATGGCAATGGAAAAAAACGCATTACATGATGCAGATTTGGCGCATTCATAATATAAATTCTTAAGTTTGCGAATTTGATCATACTAAATTAAATTAATTTTATTACAATATACTGGTACTGAAACTTCGCGTGGACTTCTATGATACCTACTTAATATTGATATGTGCACCTGGAGTAAACGAAAATCCCGTACCTGTGGCTATTTCTCGGAAGCCATTATACCTGGCCGCGCGGCTGCGAAATTATCAAGCTTCCCAAAGGTAAATATTTCGAGTGAATTTGGCAGCCGGGGACTCCGCCTAGTAACAGAAAATAAACGGTAGTTCACTTATGCATCCCCACCGCTGCCGAAAATGTATAAAAGCCGCGCGCTCATACTCCCAGCCAGGATACACTGTTTGGAAGGCTTCAAGAGTCTTCGCCTTACTAGGAGGCGTCCGGGAGGGATTCCTGGCGTACCTAGGAAACGATATAGCCACCGCAGTCGAGTGTTCTCCTGCCGGGCCATATCAAGACGAGCTTACACGAAGCTCGAGTCTCGTCGAGTGTTTATATCCGAGAAGTCTCTTCGCCATTGCTCTTGCTGTCGAGTTTTTTTCCAGCAAGACCCTCCGCCGAATCTGTCAAGTGAGATCAAGAATCCCGCCTTAATATAGTTTTGTGACTACGCCAGAGACCGAAGTGCTTGTGATAATTTTATTTTACATTCTGTGTGCTCTTGTATATTTCTACTGGTTGTATTTCTGTGTTTTCCTCGCATTTTTTACTGTAAATAAATTATTGTGAAAAGAAGCTTTCTACGTTATTTCCACGCCTCAGTCACTTGCACATATAACTTGAAAAAACCCACTCTTTTCAATATATATCGGGTGATTTTGTGAATAAAGTATTTGAATATATTCATATTAACGGCAATATTTACGATCCAATACGTGATAACATTACCGCAGTAACGAGAACGAGTAACGGAACGGTATGAAGCCACAGATACTCTGAGGAAGCTGAAAACATGGAGGTTGCAGTGGGCGGGATGTGGAGAGAGTGGGCGGTCCCGCTACGCCCACAGAGCCCTCCTACACGAGCCAACAGGATCGAGGCCGGCCCGCGAGAGAGCCCAGAGGGCTGAATCACAACAGTAGACGGCAATGTTGAGGAATGAATGACTGCACTGGACTGCGGTGACAAGGCACGAACCTGAAAGTCCCACGAGGTCGCTAAAGAAAAAAATTATAAAGTAGTTGATTTATAAACCAATTGAGGGGTATAAATACAAAGGCAGCAATATCACACTGGGGGTTTTCTGAGATAAATACAAAAAACCTGTCACTACTTAAGGAAATTTCTAGGGAATCTACGAAACCCACATCTTCTTGGAAATAAATTTTTAAAAACAATTGCCACCCGGGTTTTTCTTTTATACACGTACATAAATAAATATTTAGCTTTTAAATATAGATATTGCTGCTTTTTCTATTTACATAATTGAATATTGCCAACTTTGATATGATGTTTCAGTCTAAAATCGACATCAACTCTTACTTTAGTATGAAGCGGCTATTTTGTCACGTATCACATCCTTGAGGTGGATATTGCTGCCTTTGGTTTTTACTCTCCGTGGAGATAGCTGTTTTTGCTTTTAATAGTGATTTGGAAACATGATTTTGGAAGGGATAGAGCCGTACTCCCTATAAAATCTCAAATTCACTATATTCTAAATCGGTAATCCAGGGTGACTGCATTCAAAACATTTATTTTTGGATATTACTACCATTGTTTTTATACCCCACGGTGTTCTTTTTTGGCATCAATCGCTTTGTTAAGTATTGGAAATCAAGAATCAATGACCAGACTGAATCAAAACGGAGCCGAACAAAAACATAGGCATAATAAAAATATAAAAAGGAAGCTCTGTGAAGATTCCTGAGAATACATTCGCAATTTGGAGGTAAATAACTTTCAAACAAAAATAGATAATCGATTTCACAAAAAAATCGAAGTAGGTGTACCTATCTATATTATTTTTACTTCTATTATCGAGACAGAATAGCCGGCTGAAAATCAAAAGTTCTTTCGGTTGTTCTCTGAAATAAAAATGGTCATTAATTATTTACAATCGAAGTGATCGAAACATCCCGAAATGATTCCCATCCGTTTTGCCTTGCTCTTGCACAAATTGGAACTGACCGAACCATTTGGTTTTGAATATTTTTAATAAAATCTTTCGTCGTATTGAGAATTGTTGTCTATTCTAGTGTGTTCATTGCCAAATCAACCAAAATTTTAACTTATAACTCATATCCAAGTTATAACTTGTGCTATTCTTTTGAAATCCATTTCTAGACTTTTAAAAGCGGAAAAATCATATACCTAAGACCCACTTAACGTGGTCGGAAATAATATTACAAAATATTTTTAGTGCTTGCGGGTACTGGTGGGGGATCTATGCAAATCAACTTGAGCAAAAGAATGAAACAAGAAAGAACGAAACTACTATTCAGGAAAAGCAAATGAAATCAATTAATTTAAATGATACTATGTAGGTTTGTGCTTTATGAGCTGCAAAACTTGGACCCTTATAAGGAAAGAATGAAACCATGGACGACAAGATGAACAAATTCATCGGTTCTGAAAGGTTTTTTACAATAAGCAAGATGATAGTTGTTGATAGTTGAAAGTGAGGCAACCCGGAGTATGCACGAGGAGAGGCCGGCATTGGAGATCGACCTTCCATTGTGCATTCTTGCTCTGTCAAAGCAAGTCCGAGAGATGACTGGAGCATCTATACTCGCTGCTCTAAACAAGGCCCAGGGTTGAGAAAATAGTAGGAATGCTGTTCGTGTTGTAGAAGCAGAAGAATGGACCACGCTACTCAGAGCCCATCGACTAAAAGAGATACGAGTAGGGTTTAGAAATAGATATAGGTACAAATACTGTGTGCTTAAATTGAAGCGTTAATATACTTATACGTGCATTATTTTAGAATAAATAATGTGGTATATTTTGATTATTTTTAGACATAAAATCTAACGTGTAAACCAATCCGAATGTCTTTACAATGAATCCCTGTTCAAACGAAAAAACAATCTTTTAAACCTCGTCACAAGATAATCAAGTCTACTGCGAGAAGAATTGCGATCGAGAGGGAAGAGCAGGTGAACTGTTGGAGAAGGATGGCTATACAGACAGATCGATAGAGCCACCCCTCTGGGAGGAAGGGTGGGGTGTCAGAAGGGGGTAGGAGGCTGCGTCTCCATGGCAACTCTCCGATTGTAGCAAAAACGCCATCGAGTGGGCGCCTCACCCGGCGGAAATCTCCCAGCTCATCCCACACACACGAATAGCTGGACCATTTGAGCAAAAGTTTATGCTGAAACGTTCATTTTTAAAACGATGAATGAAAACGTTCCAGATTTTTTACTATTTGGCGTTTTTTATGCACGTAAAAACCTCGACTAGAATGTACATCGCAGATGGTAGCTCTTAACGAATCGTTTCTTTCTAACTGTTGCATTTGTCGCTAGTCAAACTCTCTACTCCTTTTTACGAAGTGTTTTAATATTATTGGCTATATTTTATATTAGGATTGGCGCAGTTCCGGGGCTGCTAAGACTGAAGTATGGCGACCCTCGGCTGTTTGAAGCAATGTGAATAAATGTAATTATAGTACCTACCGCGTATCGCTCAATTATCTCACCTTACCTGGATAATTTGTACTGGAATTGCCCTACCCTACGCGGTGGCCGGCGGGAATGACCCACATCTGTCTGACATGACCGGTTGTTACAACTTGGATTATAGTCATTTTACAACAGGTTATTGGTGGGAAACGCAATAATCGATGGCTTAAACGAATATTAATTTATGAATTAAGGATATAAATAAATCAAAGAAAAGGAAAGATAAAAATTACTACATGATAACAATCAGCTTTTTTAACGCACCTACCTAAATTCGTGTCACCATAAAGAATTTACGTTTTTTAAACATTTAAAATGAGAAAAAATGCTTTTACTAGTTTTAATTGCATTAAAATAGCTACTGTTTTACATTTTCTTTAAATATTATGTATTTAATATGAAAATTTGATAAATGAGGGATATAAAAACAAAGCAGCAATATTCTACTGAAGTAGGTATTTCAAGAAAAAATTTTGACATCTATGAAACCTACGTCTTATTGGAAATAAGTTTTTAAAAACAATAGCCACCTTAGTTTTCCTTGCGTGTGTAAACAAATCGTAAATACGAGATCGCAAGGGAACTCCTTCATTTTACGAGCGAGTAGGTCATGTAATGAGCTAACGAACCGCACAAGTATTGATATTTTCAAGTATTCAAGTATTATTAAGAATGCGATTTTGGGAGAGTGTTGCTCTAAAAACTGTTGTTTTAAAAACTAATTTAAAAATTGTTTTTATACTTTGTTTATTTCACTTTTCTCTTGATTTATTGCTTTTATTACTGTTTTCATACTTTGTTTATTTCACTTTTCTCTTGATTTATTGCTTTTGTTACTGTTTTCATACTTTGTTTATTGCTGTTGTCATACTTTGTTTATTTCACTTTTTTCTTATTTTATTTCTTATATATTTGGTTAGATTAGCGTTAAGATCTGAAAATACATTGAGTCGTTTATACATATATTGACATGTATTGAGTCGTTCATAATATAGTCGTTCATAATATCGTTCATAATACATAACACACATATGAGTCGTTCATAATTGAGCTCCAGTAGGATATTTCAAGATGTTTCTTTGATTTATTGTACTGTGAACTTGTGAATACTCTAAATAAATAAATAAATATTTAACTTTTAAATAAGGATATTGCCGTCTTTGCTATAAAGTTTCAGTCTAAAATCGACATCAAATCTCTTCAGTATGAAGCGGCCATTTTGTCACGTGACAAATACTTGGAGATTGATTGGTTGAAGTGGATATTGCAATTTTTCTTTGAATAGTGATTTGGAAACATGATTTTGGTAGGGATAGTGCTATATTTCCTATAAAATCTAGAAATCAATACATTCTGAATTAGTATTCCTCGGTGACTGCATACAAAATATTTTTAATTTTTTGGATATTGCTGCCTTTGATGTTGTACGTATCCTTCAAATGTGGTCGCGTCATTCGGAGAATTCATTGTCCAACACGATAACTGCCTTTATCAAATATCTCTATTCATTTCAAAAAAATGAAAAATGACTATTTTTACCAGGATTTACTACCTATACCTACCTAAAAATACCTAGTTAAATTTCACTAGTCATTTCGACATGCAAATATATTTTGTTGGAGTAGCTAGAGCTAAAATTTTGTATTGGGCGTATAAGAGTTAAAAGAAAATTTTCCAAGTATCAGGTATCTGTCGAGTGCTGACGACACAAGGCAAGTTCCTGAAGCGCGACATCGCACGGCAGTCGCCAATTTTCCATGCCGATAGAGCCTCCAAATATTCGTGATTCCAACTATTCGAATATCGAATACATAATGATAATCCATTCGAATATTCGAATATATACATAAAAATTTTAAATGAAAAATAATGTTGAATTTAGAAATACAAATTAAAAAAAAAAAGTGTTTTCGTCGGCTCAAGTATTTATGAAAGCTAAACAAATACTAAAGAATAATAGAAAGCCGACTCCATCGTTGACAAAATAATGTATAATAAGTGGTTGTTGTCATAAAACTATAAAGATAAGCAGAAGACAAAAAAAGGCAAATGCAAAAAATGTCCGACAAAGGCATTTACATCTTTGATGTCCGACTTCCATATAGGCGACAGCGGTACTTTTGAAGAAAAAAAATCGTATACCTGAGTCAATGAATGCTTGCATATGACTTCCAGGGTTTGTTTCGTTTAGAAAAATATTAAAAATCTTATAATATAAATATGATATATTTACGAATACTTTTTAAACCTATTCTGAAAATAAAAATATTTATATTTTGGTGATTGTTTTCCCAACACTCAAAAATAGATGGGATTTATTTATTTATGCCCGTGTAATTACTTAATTAATTTACATTTGGGCCTTTTGCATTTTTAGATGAGACTTTTGGAAAGTAGTCGTGAATCTGCATTGTCTAATTAATGTGATATATTGGCCGAAAGGAATATGCAGTCTGTGTCCTGGACCAGTACACTCTTCTCGGAGATATGAACACGGAGGGCCTTGTCAAGATATTACCAACTTACAAGCAAATTTCGTACAATAATCGAATTAATCCTATTTTATAAACCAATCTTCCACCACAGCTTAAAAGTAAACTGCCCCTTTTGATCCTTTTGACCAAAAAAACCCTAGTATTGGACAACCCCTTAGCCGCTGTAGCTTGAAATCATTGTCTAAATTACAGTTCTGATCGCAAAATCTTCTGAAGCCACCACATGTATAATATATCGTATTAAATTTGATAATACATAATTATTTATATACATTTCCTATTCTAAATATCTCGATGTTTCTGTGCATTTATGCGTATCGCACATTTTCGCGAAATTTGACGAAACTGACAAAGATCCGTACATACAGGTGGCTCTAGTAGTAAAAACTTCGGGGAGTCTTCTCAATTCAATTTTGAATACAAAATATTCTTTAGTATTTTTAGTGTGCATTAAATTTATATTGAATATTAAAATTCATTCTCTTTAATACAAGTCAAATAAATGATTAAAACAGTGCAAAATTGTTAACCATTTAAAGGTTTTATTTAGGCATCCCATAAGTTTCGCTAGACCAAAAAGGCTCACCAGGCCAGTGAAATTGTTATCTCTTGCACTTATAAATACATCATATAACAGCATCTCCATGATGTTTACCATCTAGTTAGGTTAGAAAATAATCTATAACCTGACAAATTTTACTACTTACCTTACAAACGCCAGATGACAAGATTTCGTCCTACTTGGTCACTAAAATACGCACTGGCACGAGCCCTCCGCATGACGACTCGGCCCCGAATGGCACTACCAATCAGAACTCGGCATAATTAACGGAATATCCCGAGAGAATATGGAATACAGGCTTCGACGTATTGAACCAGATGAATGATTACATTAGTCGCGGACAATTTTAAAAGTAAGGTAATGCTGAGAATCATGCTTTAATTTGGACTTTAATTTTAAAATATTAAGAAACGTTTGTTTAAATACCGGTATAACTTACTAATTTTATTGTATTGCGATATTTAATTGCAGAAAATAATTATAATTCAATAAAAAGCGTCATTCGGACGCGCCAGATTAAGTAGTTTAAGTTTTCAGCTCAAATAAATTGAATTTGTTTTAATTATTTACAATAATCTATATAAGGCCTCGATAGACAATTACTTTTACCCGAAACCTGAAAACGATATTTCAATTGGATATTATTTTGATGTGTTCTTTAGTGAAAATCGTGTTTTAACTGTGTTTCAAAAAATCACCCTCTCGATCCATTTCAAGGTGTGATTGCTCATTCTCATGGCTTTTAATTTTTTTAATAATAGGTTGTGTGATACCTTGTCGAATGCTTTGCTAAAATCCGTATAAAAGAAAGTACTGCTGGTCCAGGCTTGATGTCTGATAATGATGATGATGATGAATATCAAAATCCTTAAAATGACACTGAATTGTTAGGCTAGCTCTACACTTGGCAATTGGCAACCTAGCAGTCGACAATTCGCGTAGTGTAAGGCTGTGTGTGTTGCTTCACTGCTAAAATGGAACATATTTTAATAATTTTATAAGAATATGTCTGATAGAGCATTTGTTTGTGTTTATTAGTTGAGTTAGATTGTGTCGTAATTATAATTATATTTTCAACATAAAATAGGTTTCACAGATAAGACTGACAAGTAATGAATGTAGGAGTGTAGGAGAGGGGAGAATATCCAATGAATGAAGCCTGCCAGATCTTTATGTTGGATTGATTCTGTATGCAAAGGCATATAGATATAGCGATTTTTTAATCATCTGCCTGCATTTTTCCCCAGGTGCACATCCAATGAATTCCGCTGTGCAGATGGGAAGTGCGTCTCTCTGGAGTGGCGCTGCGACAGGGAGAATGATTGTGATGATGGCTCCGACGAAGCAGACTGTCGTAAGTGTTCCTATTTACTGTATGAGCATTCACATGTTTATTTTATTTTTACTTCCTTTCTTTTAACTCGTGGCGTCTGCTTGCTTGTTTTCTTGACGAAAAAACTTTGGATCGATGTTTAACCCTTTTCCCGTGATTCAATCGAGCTGAAACTTTGCAAGCAGACTCGTGGCGACGATCAAAAAGATCTATCAAATTTCAGTTAAAAATAATTATTATTATAGTATAATTTTGGATTTTTAGAAATTTTAATGGTTTTTTCAAATTGGAATCATTACAAAAGTTTGATTACTACCAACAGCGCCGGCATTACCAACAAATCAAATGAAGATTTATAGGTTTTCTCTTAACTTTTCTCGTTAACGCCGCGTGCACACGGATCAAATTTTACTCTCACATCTCGCAAATTTGGTGGTAAGTGTCAGTTATCAGTTGATCACTCTGCTCTACATAAAAAGAACAATTGCAAATGAATAACAATTCATTCCGCATTAACTCTTTACAGTAGGTACCTACTTTATGCCAATTTTGAGACAAAAGTTTAATCCTTGTACATACCTACACAATTACCTTGTACACTGAAAAATTAGGGCAAAAATTAGTGACATATATGTATTATACTTCACCTCACACTAACACAAATACAAATAATACATAATACAGTAAAACCCCGATAATTCGAACGCCATTAATTCGAAATTCGCCATATTTCGAAATTTTTTAAACTCACATGTCCCAAAATATTAATTTCATAGTTGATTAACCTCGATAACTCGAAAATTCTGGTAATTCGTAATTCGAAATAATTTTTATCCTCTTGGGCCATAAATCGATACATTTTAGTTTAAACAATTCGATTTTTTTTAAATTTTACAAAATTGAAAATATATTTCGAATTTTTTCTTAAATGAAAACAACAAATATTGGGTACTTTAGTAATAGAAATGTCGCGGTCTTCGTATTAGCATAATAAATATTGCGTTTTCGAAATTATTTTTTAAAATATGCAAAAATATAGACAATTTTTACAAAATTGTTTGCTTTTTTCATGAGTTTTACGATTTTTGACGAATTTCACAATAGTATGGTAATTTTAATTTTTTTGAAATAATTTTTAGTCCCTTGCGCCATACATCAATACATTTTAGTTTACATAAATCGAAATTCTTTTGAAATTTTACAAAATCGAAAATGTTTCGTTTTTTTCCATAAGTGAGAACGATAAATATATCAATATCAAATACCTACTTTAGTAATAGAAATGTCGCGGACTTTATATTAGCATAATAAATATTGCGTTTTCGAAATGATTTCTTGAAATGTGCGAAAATGCAGACGTTTTTCATAAAATTAATAACTTATTTTGTAAGTTTTACGATGTTTGGCGAATTTCGCAATCATATTGCGATTTCAATTTTTTTTTTTTGTATCTTGAATTTCGAATTAACGAGGTTTTTCTGTATTAGTATTCATTATCAATTAAAATTTATGTAAGTACATATACACTTATATATATTATTTACCAACAAAAATCTTTTTATGAAATTAATAGGATCATCTACATTTTAGCGTAAACGTATTCAGCGATGATAAAGTATCATTATTTAATAAATTTTCATGATCTGATATGTAACTGAGAATATGTGAAATAATAAGTTTTTAGCAAACGCTTGGACTCTAAGCTTTTAGGAATATTCATACCAAATTTTACTTATGGAAGGAATTGAAATAAGTAGGTAGGTACTGTATAGCCATATTTTGTATTTATATTCAATTGAATTCTTATGATTTTCAGATGTCGATCCACCAACATGTAGTGAAGGCGAGTTCCAGTGTTCCAACAGAAAGTGTATCCGGAAAAAGTTCAAGTGCGATGGTGACAATGATTGTGAGGATTGGAGTGATGAAGATGGTTGTCCATTGCTTAAAGCAAAATGCAATGCTGGGGAGTTCAAGTGAGCATTTTTCCCTTATTAGAAATCAAGTAAAAAAAAATATAAATATTAAAAATATTATAAAACCTGAAAAACATCATTGGTTTACATAAAATCATTAAAAGTGAACACATGTCGCTTTTGCATTAATCATTTATTTATGACACGTCAAAGAAAATAAAATAGAAAATGTACATCATTCATCAATAAGTGAAATGTCTCATAAAAGAAAATATGCATTAACTGTAATGTAATAAAAATCTGAGGTTAATTAGAATATCAATCAGAGTGATAAAACTTATATTATTGTATCATTAAAGAGTTAAGGTTATTATTACGGTTGTTAGACATATTTAACTGTAAATGGTTACAGATATTTTATACGAACCGTATGTTTTTCCGAGAGACAATTCTCGACGTTTCATTGAAGTCGTATTCAACATCATCAGGAGAATAACCTATACGAAGGTATAGGTCGTTCTACTGTACCTATACCTATATACCAGCGAAGGTATAGGGCGGACTGATTAAAGTTTCCGTGTCCGGGGGCGTAAATTATATGCTTTGTTGTGGAGTGTTCACTTCTTCTACGATAGAAGTCGCCAATGTGCAATATGTAAAGATTACATCGGTAGACTTTTCTGTGACGTCTCTCAAAGGTTGGATTAAGGACGTGTGAACAGGGTGCCAAATACTTGATAGTTTGTAACTGTTATCTCTTTGAAATTGGGATGTTTGTGTATTTCAATGGACTCCCTCACTATTCTGGGTATATAGAGCGGTTCTGTTGATAAGATTTTTGTCTTGTCAAATCTGATTAAGTGACAGAGATTTCCTTTGAATGCATGTTCGCAGTTTGCCGATATATTAGACTTGTTGTTTTTAATTGCTCCAATATGTTCCTTCAAACGTATAGCGATATTGCGTTTGGTTTGTCCTATGTAGAACGCTCCACAATCGCATGGCACTATGTATACACCTGGAGACTCGAACGGTATGTTATCTTTCACACTACCCAATATACGTGAGATCAAACTATAGGGGCTGATAAAATATACGTAACCATTTACAGTTAAAAATTATTGTATCATGTTGTATTATAATTAATGTTATTTTAGATGCAATGATGGAAAATGCCTGACTCCAGTTTGGAGATGTGACAAGGAAAGAGACTGTGATGGAGGAGAAGATGAGGACGGCTGTAATCCAACAAACTACAGGACTTGCACTCCTGACGAATTCACTTGTTTGGATGGAAAATGCATACTGGTACGCTTACCAGCCTAAATAAAATGAAATGTCTTTCAATAAAACTAACCAATATTATAGATTGATTGCGTGTTAAATGATGGTTTGCATGGAATTTGCTCTTGTGAGTGAAATTCTCAGTATATCTTCAAACAAAAAATCGGGTGGGGCTATGCCGGGATGCATGGCCGTTGGTTTAAAGTGAAACATCTATGGCAGCGAGTCGTTTAGTGTATTGGATTGAAATAAAAGCGAAACATTAACCCTTAACCACCTAGCATATATTTTTGTTACACTACCACCTGTCATACATCTGTGGGACTCCCGAATAAAATAATTCACAATGGTAAAATTTAGCAAAGAATGGTTCTGTTTTTAATTAAAATTCTATTGAGGAACATATTAAACTCTTAAGTAGAAAAGAAGGCACATGAAAAATCAGCATTTTTTTTTCTTTTAATCATAAATAATTAATAATCATAAATTGTCAATACCTCTTATTTCAGGCTTACAAACTAATATATTTGGAAAATGAGATCCACATGTAGAATTGGAACTACTTACAACTTATTTTAGTGTTGAATAATTAACAAACGTAGAAAAAAATTAAAACTCTCCTTAAAATCACAAATGAAATAAAATTGCAGGCTCTAAATTTATAGTTTTTCACGTCAGCGAAAACACAGCTTGGTTGAGCATTCAAGGCAAATTGGTGCTTTACATTCGAAACACATGTATTGTGTATTGCGTTTCTTTGTGTATTTGCAAGTTGAACAGTTTTTACGAACCGCCAACCATTCTTCAGCACTGCTGCTACATGGAACTGCTGATGAAGTGGTCACGTTTCTGTGGAGGATACGTTGAATTTCATATTATTGCAATTTCACACGTTGCAATTTCACATTGCATTCGTCATTAAAAAAATTCTGCTAAATATCCAGTGAACAAGACAAAGAATTAAGCTCACTCTGATATGCTGGTTTTTTATCTTCTCTTCCCTGCACTATATTATGCTGCAAAGTTCTCAATCGTAAAAACGGTGAGGCAGATGACCAACGACAGTAATTCCTTTCAAAATAATTCTTCTTCCACGGTCTCCATCGAATTTCAGATCATCATCTTCAGATGAAAACTCTTCGTTTCCACGTAAAATTGAAGACAAATGATGTTGGGATGGAGAATTTTCTTTAACACCTAGTACAGTTGGCTCTTCGTATACGGAATCAGATGCACAACTTTCTTCCAATACATGATCTAGCCCAACGTGATCTTGACAGATCTTGTTCCAAACACCGCTCGATATTATTGTCACTAAGAGCCATTTTAAACGAAAACCATAAAAAACACGATTAAAAAAAATTTACGTAACCACCTACCATAGGTCTCTCAGACCCCCTGCGATAGTTTTTTACTCACCTATAGCAAACTCACGCATGTACGAGCGCTTGCGCGATACTTGATGCTTGATGCCCAAGTTTCGTACTAACAAGTTAGTACGAAACTTGGGCACAAAAACATTCACGATTATTGATTCGACGGGATCTGTGAGACGTATGGTAGGTGGTTAAGGGTTAACTATGTACCAAATTTTATTTTAACATAAAAACATGCTGAATGGCACACAATATTTATTTCGATTATAATTATTTGATTACTATTTGAATAATTTTACTTAACGTTGGCCCGTGATATGAAAAGTAAGAGACATATGGTATAATATCAACATCAATGTATGCAGTGAACGCACAATTGATTGTGGGCCGGGTCCAGTGTTGTTGGTTGGTCCTGTAGACACATAGATGAGACCGAATTATTCTTCATAAAGTTAACTAGGTAGCTGTTGTATCGTGGATCGAAGTCGCCACAGGGAAAGATCGGTGTCTCCATGTCTGGTTGAGAGCTTGATAATAATTTCATCGAGTTTGCTGAATATGGCAGGAGCGATTGATAAAAATAAAGCTTAAAATCTCTGGCCAATCTTTTGTGATGTATATACATATATGGCACCGAAAATAAGCAGCGTTCTTTCTTCGATTTTCATATCCACCAGGCGTAAGTCGCCGACATTACATTTCCTCAAGATGGAGTTGCCATAGAGGCTGATGGTATTGATGATGATTTTTCTGCAGCTCGTGAAGCTTTGTAGGTTTCTGTAGATTGCACTTTCTCTTTACAATGATATGCAGGATCTATATTTTCGGCTGGCTCTTACACCGATTGAGGCCGACATATTGAATTTTTTGTGTTTTTTGCCCACTCAACTTAATTTTTTTACATAGAAATATTGTTCAAAATACACTTATTATTACTTAAATCGATCAACCTCGACAAATTCTAAACAAAAACACCCGAATCACCGATTTACCACATCTGAGTTGTGAGTAATAACGAATGGAAAGGAGCGAGACCGCCGATTTTGACCGAATAGCCCTACGTGTTATATTAGCTTGCTGATCATATATGGTAAAAAATGACACCACAGTTCCATCTCTGAGGCTAATAGTTATTAAGGCAAGACGATACAGAGGTTTTCATTACAGTCCAAATTTCTAACCCATATGTTTTTTAAAACGTTTCATATCAAAAATAGGACCAATAATTTATTTTAATGAAAATCGACTTACAGGAGCTGCTAGATAAAACTGTTACATTGTTTTGTCATTTTTTTTATCTTTGTAATGAAAATGTGTAGATGTAAGTATACATCCTACCTTACTATTATATGAAGTATGATCAACTTTATTGTGAAATACTCAAATGATGAAATATTGTATTAAAAACGCTCTATATCTAGTTAACATTACATGAAAATAACAAAATATTATGAGCCTTGTGTGATATCCTATGCGTCTTTAAAAAATTGATTTAAATTCCATATAATTTCTAGATACCCAGATGGCAATATTTATTGGTATGGAGTTCAATTCAGTAAATGACTCAATCCATATCCTCCTTATTTTTAAAATTATTAAGTGTTTAATACTTATATGTTCTAAAAATATTTTAAAATAGCAAGCTATTGTGAAATTAATTTTATATTTCTGTAGAATTCATCACAACATCTGAATTTTGGTTTACATAATGTTTAAAAAATCAATCATTCTCAAAAGAAATAAAAAGTTTCCTTAATTAGAAATCGACTACATATATCACGCATTCAAGTATGTATATTAAAATGATTTTATGGCTTTTATTCATTAATTGTTTCCCATTTATTTCTCATTACTTTAGAATTATATACTGGGAGGTTAAGAGTGGGACCCGGAGTTTGGTTGCACTTTAGTCGAGATCCACATACTTTTTAATACATTTTGCTCTGAAGGAGCTCACGTGATCTGACCTGGTTTCTCCCTCACCGGCTGTTCAGCGAGATTTTGAGACTAGGGTTGATTCATGGATTCGATCTGTAATTAGCGGCTGGAATATCAAGTATAGAACTAGACTGGACAAATGGATTGTACATTAGGGGATAGGGGAACTGAAATTAGATTAGATTATTAATACAATTTCTTACAAAATTTAATACATAAGAATGAATTACATCTTTACCTACAGCTTGCTATTCCTAGCTTAACTTTGGTTCACTTTCTTTATAAAATTATTTGCAATACCGCCGCTGACGTTCCTGAATCTATTTGGTATGATACAGTTTTCACTAATTCCTAAACCTTTCAATTTCAACGTTGGAGTTCGTGAATTTATTACACACTGGTTTTATTATGATCTGTGAATTTATTACACAAATACTAATGATCATGATGTCGATGTGCTGCCGAAGTTCAAGTGCCAAGTGAAATAGTTTAACGGAGCGTGTTGTTCCTGGGACACGCTCCGACGTGGGAACAGCGCCATCCTGGATGTGATCGTCTTGGATGTCCCTGGGATTGTTCGCCCAACCCGGTCTCTCTCCGCATCCATTCCCCGCGCCTCTCCTTTCTCTTCGATCCGATCCGACATTGAGCAATTGATTTGCATTGTGATATTAGTAATTATTTTAGAATAAAAGTTGAGTGTTTCGATTCATAGTAATGATAGGAGTAGCGAGATGATTCGGATATAATTCCTTAATACAGCAAGGCATTATTATCTAGGTTAATCCATCATTTCACACCTGATTATAGCATTTAATATTAGAATTATAATTTACAACTATGTGGAATCCATGGAGGATTTAAGATTATAATATATACAATCTCATGAGGATTTTAATTCAGATACGTTCCATTATGGAATGATTAGTTTAAGATTTGGTAGAATTCTGGAAGGACTTTAATTATGTTCCATTACAGAATGATTTTAGATTACGATTTTGTAGAATTCCGGAAGGGTTTTAATTTAGATTATCTTCCATTGCGGAATGATTTTATATTAATATTTTGTAGAATTCCGGAAGGGTTTTGTAAAAAGAATATACCTACAACAATATTAGTAATGTACCTTAGGGTCCGCTGATCTCACGGCTGGAGGTATACAATATCATATATTACCGGGTAGAACCTGAAGTTCCGTCTCCCGAACCTTTGGTTGTTGATGAGTAAGGCATTGCAAATAGATGAGAGCGTTCTTTCCCGCGCAAGAGTTTAAATAAGCTCATATCACTAGGTATGGGACACTTTGTGTTGTGCAGTACTCTAATCTGTCACGATTCTACAGTGTTATAAGTTCTGCCTTCATTTTTACTAAAACCTTATGTTACAATATGTATAAATACTTATATATTTGTATCTTTCTAGTTGACTTGGGTTTGCGATGGTGTTCCGGATTGTTCTAATGGGGATGATGAAACAAAATGTGAAGTATCCTGTGAAGAGGGGCAGTTTATGTGCAAGGCTCATACTAATAGTACTGTCAGTACAGCCTTCCGGTCCTGCGTAAACCGTAAACATATATGCGATGGACAAAAGGATTGTCCTTTGGGTGACGACGAAGACAATTGTCCACAGAAAAGAGACTGTGAACTTGGTACCAAATGTGAACAACTTTGTATTACCACAGCTGCTGGTAAACCAGCTTGCACCTGTAGTCCTGGATACCTTCTTGCTGACAATGGCATGTCGTAAGTTTTTTATTTTTATAACTCTTATGAGATTAAAATTATGTATATACATATTTACCCATATTCTAAGTTGGTATTGTATTGATTAAATGTGGTGATCTCCTGAACAGATGTTATGTGGTGTAAATGATTTTGTTGTACAAAATACAAATACAATATGTATTTCTCTTTTGTTGATCTCTGATTTCCAGTAACAGGAATAAGTTATTTCTTCAGATCAGAAATGTAGAAGACACAACATGCAAGAAGATATTAAGTTCTTTAGAAGTATTAAGTTAATTCAGAAAAATACTACTAAGTAAAAACTCTGCAATATATCAGTATGCATGTAGCAGGGAAGGGAAACCAAAAATATATGTATATACATACTTGATGTTATATTTTCAGCTGCCGAGATATTGACGAGTGTATGTATGAGCAAGATCCAGTGTGCTCACAAACATGCAGTAACACAATAGGAACATTCACATGTGGTTGTATGACTGGATATGTTCTGAGACCAGATCTTAGGACGTGTAAAGCTCTCGGAGCCTCTCCTACACTTCTTTTCACGAACAGAGCTGAAGTTCGACAGGTAAATTTGTATTAAAATATATTAAACTAAAATGTAAGAAAAGGATAAAAAAAAAAGAAAAAATATATATAAGAATAAAAAGTAAAAAAAAATTAAAAATTCAACTCAACATAACCTTTTATAAACATGTTATTGAATGCAAGGCTTACATTACATATTATTCAAAGAGTCAGTGACAAGATAAGCATGTATTATTCTTACATCATTATTTCTGGGGTTCTAATAAGTCTTGAGGTCAATCATCATATAGCTTTGATCCATTAAGGATCTTTGCCTTCTCAAGTAGGAGTTTTCGCAACTATGTGTGCTTAATATTAACGTCCCATCTTCAAGGTCATTGCATTTCTTGGGGTTGCTGATCTAATGCCACATGTGGGTACAATGGAGGAGGCATTCTTTGTATAATATAATATATTCCAGTATAATCTACCGATCTTTAGTGTAGTTACATACCATAGAGCATAGCCATAGAGTTAAATTAAATGTATTATTAACCTTCATACACTCGCGCCCAACGGCATCATTTATTATAGTAATTAAGAAGCTACTAAAAACCACAAATTCCCATTTTAAATTTTTGAAAAAACAACAAATAATTGATTTGTCGGTCTGAGAGACCAATGCGCAAGTATACGAAAGTTAAAAGCGTAGGAAATTCTAGATAAAAAAAAATTTGTGTCAAGAATAACGTACATATTTATGAATACAAAATATAAATACAAATATAAATTTTCTTTTCAAGGTATCTTTGAATAGCGAGAAGTATAATTCAATTTTGAAAGGACTGCATAATGCAGTCGCTTTGGATTACCACTATGAAAAAAAGAAAATATTCTGGGCTGAAGACATGTTGGATTCTATAAGAGTCGCCAATGTTAATGGAACCAACATTACTGGTAAGACTTGATTTCAAAGTAATGCTGATGATCAATAACCATTTTAGTAAATAGTTTACACTTTTTGCTGAAATGTTTTCGGTTGTGTTTATTTTTACTCCCTTTATATTACTCGTGGCGTCTGCTTGCTTGCCGTCGAAAAAACTTTGGATCGATTCTTAACCCTTTTCCCGTGATCCAATCGAGCTGAAACTTTGCAAGCAGACTCGTGGCGACGATCAAGAAGATCTATCAAATTATTGTTAAAAAATAATAATAATTGTAGTACAATTTTGGATTTTTCAAATTTTTAATGGTTTTTTCATACGAGTTGTATGGAGATTCCGACGCATATGCTAGTCACGAAACCCGAAAATGAGAAAGGGAGTATTGTAAAAACTTGGTTTTTATGGGTTACTTTTTGTACTTTATTTTAATGAGTCACTATTTTTTTATAGATGTAATAAAATGGGGACTTAATACACCAGCTGGAATTTCAGTTGATTGGATTCATAATCTTTTATTCTGGACTGATTCTGGAACCAGGCGTATTGAGGTGGCAACGCTTGATGGAAAACAAAGAGCCGTTATTGCGGCGTGTGATTTAGATAAACCAAGAGCCATTACAGTACATCCTGGAGACGCCATCGTTTTCTGGACTGACTGGGGTTGGTTACTACAACTACATTAGTACAATCATATATTTATTTTTAAAATACAGATAGATGCGTACACAGAATATGTGTGACATCAATTTTCTTGCTAGATATTTTCAAAATGAGCTATGAAAACAGGACTAACTTGCTGATCTCCCGGAATGAGATTTGAATCTACAACCTCTGAATCACAGGCGAATGTCTTAAACACTAGACCAACAAGCATGTTGCATTATAAGTACAATTTCTAATATTTAAGTGCTTAGACACATTTGCATCACTTTTCATATCAACTGTTGACTAATTTTCTTTCACAGGTCCTAATCCAAAAATTGAACGCTCTGATATGGATGGTTCTAGCAGAAAGAGCATTGTTACAGAATCTATATTCTGGCCAAATGGTCTCACCTTGGACTATACAACCAGCCGAATTTATTGGGCAGATGCTAAACATCATGTTATTGAAAGTGCACATTTTGATGGGAGCGACAGGAAGAAGGTAACTATGGTTTATTATTGTACACACATTATTCTGTATGTACAAATTTGTAAATATTATGCGTTAACTCATACTTATTTTGGTTTAACACAAATATTTATCTGGATTTTAGGTTGTAAGTAAGGGCTTGCCACATCCATATGCGATTACCATTTTTGAAGATGCTTTGTTTTGGACAGACTGGCATACGAAGAGTATTTCCACTGTTAACAAGAAAACAGGAGTGGGTTTCCAAACAGTGCACAGTGGTTTGAGCTTCCCCATGGACATTCATAGGTTTAAACACCAATTTCTTTGCACATTAATAAATAAATTAACACATTTAACTAATTTATTGAAAATTTTTGCAGTTTTCACCCACAAAGACAACCACCATACAATAACCACTGCGGTACAAATAATGGTGGATGCTCCCACATGTGTCTTCCAAATCGAGCTTCCTACACCTGTCACTGTCCTTTAGGAAACACAATTGGCACAGATGGGTGAGCAAATTAATTCATTTATAAATATCCGGGAACTAGTTAAAATATTCAAAGTTTGTGTAAAAATGTGAGTACAGTAAAACCCTGATAATTTGAAATTTGAACGAGTTAACGCTGATAATTCGAAAACCTTGGTAATTCGTAAATTCAAATTGCGCCACAGATCAATACATTTTAGGTCACATAATTTGAAATTTTTTGGAAAGATTACAAAATTTAAAAAAAATATTTACTTAAATTTTTTTCAGAAGTGACGACAACAAATATGTCAATATCGGGTACTTTAGTTATTGAAATGTAGCGACCTTTGTATTAGCATAATAAATATTGCATTTTCAAAATGATTTCTTGAATTACGCAAAAATACAGACTTTTTCACAAAATTAAGGTTTTTTTTCATGAGTCTTTTGATTTTTAGCGAATTTTGCAATGGCTTTTTTTCCTTTTACCTTTAATTTCGAATTAATTAATTAATCGCATAATTCGAAATGTTTTTTTTGGGTCCTTGAATTTCCAATTAAAGAGATTCTACTGTACCTTATTTTTTTTTACTAAATTATAATTGTTGTTTAACAATTCTTTTATTCTCAAGATTATCCTCAAAATTTTCACAAAAATTTAAATATTTAATATATGCCTATATAAGATAAAACACTGTAGTGTAATTTGAAATAAATCAAATTTGTTTTCTTTCATTTTATAGACGTACTTGTGAGGATACTACAGAAAAAATCCTGCTGTTTGCCCGAAAACGCGAGATCCGGATAAAATATTTGGAATCACGGAAACCAGAAACCAACATTGATATGGTATTTTTAGTCAAGTTTAAATAATTTAATTTAAATACTTAAATAAATATAGATTCAGCAAATAATCCCACTATTTTGACTTATTTACAGGTCATTCCCTTGAACGGAGTCAAATCTGTATTTTCTTTGGCTTGGGATCAGTTGACTAATTCAATATTTTGGACGGATGTTGAAAAATATACCATAAACCGGGCCTCTCTCAATGGAAGTCAACAATCTGTCATTGTCAGCACCAGTATAAGTAAGATTTCTGAATGAGTACAGCTTATATGCAAATTATATCAATTTAATATTGTATAATTTTTAATTTTATTTTCTTTACAGCAAATGCAACTGGCCTCGCTTATGATTGGATAACAGACAAGTTATATTGGACTGATGAAGGAACAAAGAGAATTGAAGCTTGTAATGCTGATGGAAGTATGAGGACAGTTCTTTTATGGGACCAGATTGACAAAGCAAGAGATATTGTTGTTGATCCACTAGGTTAAAATTTTAAACAATTTTCTAGATTAAGTGTAAATAAATCAAACAATTTTTAAAATAATAAATTCTGTCACTTGAATTATATTTATGGATTACAAAAATGAGCAGTTCAGAAGCAAAACTGTCACTATCCACTTAGAAAAATACAGTGCACGACAATTAAATGTCCACAGGCGCAAAGTGGGCGGCGCAGTAGAGCGGCCGCAATGCAGGCATCCTTACCAGGATGGCGGCCGTAACGTAGGTGGCGGTGACAGGACGGCGGCCATGGCAGCACATCGGCCATGGCAGGTAGTCGCGGCGCGGCGGGTGGAGCGGACACATCAAAGCGGCCCGCGCGGTGAGCGGTGAGAACGGTCAGGAGAAGGCCCGCAAAGTCGTTTCGTCTTCACGGCAGAGGAGCCGCTGGATTCACTGCCCAGTTCGGCTTTTACCGTAGACGTTTCTCTTTCAACGGTGGACCCCCCTTTCCGCGGTTGTAACACCGAGCGTCTCCGTGGTCCGAATTCAACTCACGCAGGTGCGGCTCGACAGCGGCGTGGCAGTCCTCATGTACCTACCTTTCTCTTTTACTGTTAGTCGCCCAACTTTCACCTTTCCCATTATGGCGCGTTTGCCGCTGCCCGCAGGGCACATAGGCCGCACGTGGTGCAGCGCGACGGGGCGCGGGACAGTGGTGTAGGTACCTTACGATGCTTGAAGGGACAAATGGCAGAGTTTCGCGAAAAAACCACACATATCAATATATATATATATATATATATAAATACGAGGGCATAAGTAAGAGTAAGGTCTTCTATTTTTTTTTTGTAGAAAATCAAATTTATTCACAAATTTGCGTACATTGTTGGAAAGGTTGAACATTTAGCTATTTTTCTACAAAGTAGCATTGACGATCAATCACTTTTTGCATCCTGGTAACCAGCTTTTTAATGCCAGCGTCGTACTACTCTCCCGCCGCGTCGCCTTATTAGTGAGAGACTTTCATATCACCCGCAAACAAGTAGACGGAATGTAGACTCACCAATCATCCAATCCAAGTGAACCGTATTATAGGTTTACAAATAGCTTCGTTCAAAGCACTCAATTACACAAATGTATATGTCAGGATAGGTCAAGGATTGTATAACAGCAGGTAATATACCGACCAACTGGACATGGAACGGCAAGGAAGGGAAGGGGGGAAAGAGGGGCAAAGAATTTATCTTGTTCTCAGCATTTACATAAGTTTCAAACAATATGCTTTTGACAAAATACTTCTAAAACATACAAACATATTTTCAAGAGCAGTTATTAATTGTAAAATTGTCTCTTTCACAATTATTTTCAAACACATCACTCTCTATTTTTGTCAATTGGATAGTGACAATTTTGTATCTGAGCCCTTAAACTTCACATTTTACTTTGGAAACGTACATTGAAATAATAATTTTTATTTTAGGTGGATTCATGTTCTGGTCGGACTGGGGGAAAACGCCCAGCATAAACAGTGCCTACATGGATGGATCTAACAGGAAAAAAATTATTTACACTGGAGTCATTGCTCCGCAAAGTCTTGCCTTAGACTACAGCAGGGGAAGAATATATTGGGCAGATATTGGCGCTCAGCGCATTGAACATGCAAAGTTCGATGGCACTGATCGAGTTATTGTTATCGGTGAGCATTACACATTCCAAGTAACAGCTTTTAATGGAATTTTTAATAGGTTCAATTATTTAATACAATGATGTTTCAGAGCTGGACGAGCCTCATCCTGTTGGGTTGGACATATACGGAGAAGAATTATTCTGGACAGACTGGAATACAAAATCAATCCACTCTGCAAATAAAATAAATGGCAAAGGCCAGAAAACTCTGTTTACGAATAACATGGCACTCAATGATGTTCAAGTTTTTCATAAAGACAGAAAAATGGGAGTCAATAGATGTGGAAAGAATAATGGTGGATGTTCCCACCTTTGTCTTCTCAAGCCAGGTGGATTCTCCTGTAGATGTCCAATAGGCGTAAAGCTAGGGGTAAGAATTCTTGAAATATTTCGCAGATTTCAAACTGATACACAAATTTGATAACTCTTTATTTTATTTTATGTCCTCTCTCCACACTAGTAATCATTAACATTTCAATTTCATATTGATTCCTTTAGGACGACAAGAGAACTTGTGCCAATGGACCTACAAATTTTTTAATTTTCGCTCATCGAGTTGATATCAGACAAATTTCTTTGGATGTTCCGTACATTATTGATGTTGTTCTGCCCTTACCGAGGCTGAAGAATGCTTTGGCTGTGGATGTCGATAGAAAATCTGGTAATTATATTTTCTCTTGAGATGAGGCTCCTCAGTCATCATTTGCTATGTCGAGTGTACACTCAGTAGTTTAATCTAAATAAAATATTGTAGGTAGATTATTTTTTAAATATAATTCCAGGTGAGATTTATTGGACAGACACAGCTGAAGATATAATTCATAAAGCGACACCAGATGGAAAAAAGGTCTCAGCCGTTATTACTAACGGCATTGGCACTGCAGATGGTATAGTGATTGATTCTACTGGAAGAAAGGTATGCATTTAAATAATTAACACAAAACAATATATTTTTGTAATTCATACATTACCACATAGTTAACAATAACATGCTCTGTTCCTAAGTTGTGCATTCAGGACACGCTCTGTTGTTTAGGTACACATGACGCTGACCTGGAACAGATTAAAGCTGCTCTTTCCTGAATTTTTATAACACTTAATACAATAATTTTCTTACAGTTGTACTGGACTGATGCAGGAAGGAATAGTATTGAAGTGGCCGAACTTGATGGGACTAATCGAAAACTGCTTATTTGGAATGGATTAGGTAATATATTAATGTTATATTTTATTGAAATAAACTTTGTTTACACAACTTCTTTGTTGAAAAAAATTTGACTGGTTTCAGAGCCCATGGCCCCTTCGTCAGTATAACAAATGTATACTAACAAAATTCAATTTAAAAATCGAAGTATAGATAATCAAAATATTAAAAAGTTATTTGGAAAATGAATAATAATAAAGTACCTACTTAACTAATAAATTAATAGAAAATAAATTTAATAGATAACTATTTGTAAAAAAGACCTGGTTATTTATAATATTCAATTCATTTTTCTTATTTCCAAAAATAATGTTCATTTCTATAAAATATAATTATAATGTCACCACAAAATAATTTTGCTGTGTTTGAAGAAGAATATATTAATGAATTAGATTATTATTTTTTTTAATTTTGTGGCAGAAAATTATTCTCAATTTAAATTACAGATTCACCTCGGGCTATAACGTTACACTACCACAAGGGAATAATGTTTTGGTCTGACTGGGGAACTCATGCAAGGATTGAGCAGGCTGACATGGATGGGCAAAATAGGTTTGCATATTTATTGTTTATAAAAGCAAGTTAATAGAAAAAAGTTAGTAAAAATATTACTAAAGTCGGACAAATGTATATGTAATTTTAATTTACAGAAAAATTGTCATTGGAGATAACCTTATTTGGCCAAATGGACTCGCGATTGATCGCCCAGCAGGCCGCCTGTACTGGAATGACGCTAAGCGACTCACCATTGAATCCTCCGACCTCGCTGGCAAGGACAGGAAAATTATTTTGAAGGATGTACCTTATCCATACGGGCTTGTTGTTGTTGGATCACATGTATATTGGACAGATTGGAAAACAGAAGCTTTACACAGAGCTGACAAAAGAAATGGAAGCGAAAGAACAATCATTAGAGATAAATTAGAAGGACTGATGGATGTGAGATCCGTACAGGTAAGTAGCATTTTTTAGAAACAACATTTTTCATTCACTCATTGTTCTCCATTCTTATTCTGGTGTTTCCTTCTAATATAGGCGGACAACATTGCTGAAAATGCCTGCGGCAGAAACAATGGTGGCTGTTCTCATCTTTGCCTAAGATCTCCAGTCGGATATACTTGCACTTGTCCTACCGGCACACTCTTCATAAATCACCCACTAAACTCCACAAATGTCTCGTCTACCGAATGTCAAGCACATCCTTCAAATTTCCTTGTATTCGCCACACGAAACACGCTAGCTCGGGTGTCTCTGGATACTCCAGAATTGTGGGATGTGACACTCCCGATAACAAACATTAAAAATGCGATTGCAGTGGACTTCAGCTGGGAGAAAAAACTCATATTCTATTCCGATGTCAATGCAAATCTCATCAGGTATTCAATTCCATTCAAATTGAAAGAATATTTAGTTTGTTTTTAAATTTATGATGCAATATATTTGTGATTTTATTTTTAGGAGTGTAAACATGCTTAATAATTCTGACACAAAAACTATTGTATCAGAAAATTTGGAAACTCCAAATGGTCTCGGTGTTGATTGGATAGCAAACAATATATACTGGACAGACAACGATCACAAGGTAAATTCATATTTTCGTATGTAAATACATGTCATAAAATGTATAAAAAATAAAATTTATGGACTAGCTAGATTCACTATTAAATTTCTCAAAGTGTTTGTATATTTGAAGTTATAAATAACTAAAATTTATCTTCCTAGGTTCTTGAGGTTGCAAGGTTAGATGGATCATGCAGAAAGAAACTCATTAAAGAGGGTCTCGATGAACCACGAGCACTGGCAGTTTTTCCCAGAAAAGGGTGGGTATTGGCTATTTATATTTAAATAATTACATTAAATAAGAACAACTTTTGCTGGAAACTTTTTAATAATAAAAGTATTATTCAACCCTGATGAAGGCTCAGCTACGAGCTGAAACTAGTTGATAATAACTCAATAAAGTGGTGTTAAACAAAGCGATATTTTATTTAAAGATATTATGTCTCACCACAATGTGTTTGCTTGGTGTGAAAAAAAATGAATATATTTTTTATGCAAATATTAAACAGGTACATCTACTGGACTGATTGGGGTGATATACCAAGAATAGAACGAGCTATGCTCGATGGTTCACAGAGGAAAATAATTATCAATAACGATGTTGGATTTCCAAATGGTTTGGCATTAGATTATAAAGCGAAACGTTTATATTGGACTGATGCTTTGAAAGATCGCATAGAAACTGCTGATTTACATGGAGAGAACAGGGTTCAACTCGTTCCAGAAGCAACTCATCCTTTCGGCTTAACACAGGTAATGTGAATATCGTTATTTAGAGCAAATGATTTTATCCTTGGTGTTATGAGTTTGACTGATAATAATACATTTATTACAGTATGGAGATCACATTTATTGGACTGATTGGTTTAAAAAATCTGTTATGAGAGCTCACAAAACCACTGGTAAAAATGTGACAGCCATCAAGACTGATCTGGAAGTTGTGATGGAAATTAAAGCAGTCTCGGCAGAGAGGCAAAAAGGATGGAATCCATGTAAAGAAAACAATGGCGGATGTACCCATTTATGTTTATTCAGTGGAGAAAATTATACTTGTGCATGTCCAGACATTCCCGATGAAAGAATCTGCTTGAAAGGTAATTAAAATCATCATTGTCTTTTTCATCATAAACCATGGTCCCCACAATCTTAATTAGGCCCCCAGGACAACATATTTATAGAGGCCCCTTTCATACCGAAATGCCGAATTTTTTTGACTAAATAGTTATACTTTTTCCTTTCATTACAAGAAAAAACCGATATAAGTTGAATTTTGTCTAAAAACTCCCGAAACAAAAACTTCGTTCTCTCTACCTATACTTCTCTGAACAAATAAATCACTTGAAGATGCCTCCAAAAATCCCCATAAAAACATTAAAATTGATAACCCTAGCGCATCCTAGTGACTGTCATGTGGAAAGTTTTACAAAAATATATATTACAGGATTTTCAAAACAAGATGAGTTACAGTAATTTTTTAATATTAATCCCTGTAGATGGCTGTAGGAGATACAATATGTGACATTTGAATATCGTATTTTGTTACGTGTTTACATTGGTGAAAAGATGTGTTGGAATTTATCTGTTCACGAATTGCTGGGACATGCGAGCTTTTCACATATACATATTCACTTATGGCAGAGTTAAAACCCGATAACATTGTGCTATCGGGCAAACAATGAGCATTGTTTTGACTCCAACTCCTGGGCTGGAGCCCCACCATGTGACAGTCATTTCATCAACCATTATACTTAACCTCTTTAATATCCAGATATAACAATAAACTTCTAACTTTACCAATTTGGATAATACATATACATAGAGATACATATATTTTTTGTTTCGAACCGGAACAACACTACTTTCAAAATACAGCAAAATGCAGCAGGCAGGGTACCAAATGTAGCGTTTACTATGCTGCAATAACTCAATAGCTTTGAGTTTCTCAAAACATTAATATGTAAATTAATTTTGTAAACAAAAAAAAAAATTATTGTTATTATTATTGTCAATTCACTCTGAATAAAAATTTCTCCATAATTAAAACATTTTCCTTGGTCCACTACGAATTTTTGCCATGGCTAAAATAAACAATGATGTTTTGAGAACCTTTTTCAAAGTTTAATCAAATAATCTTATGTTTGTTATTCTTAATTTCAGCCCCTGCTAGTTGGGTTTCGATGGTCCGTCCTGGATCTGAAGTATCTCCAGATGAATATGACCAAGAGAAAGAATATGATGACCGATTCACAGTTGCTGTAATCTTTAATACGAGCACACCAATCAAACCTCATCAAAGAAAAGAACCAGGCATTACGCTTACCATTTTCATTATTACTATGGTCCTGACCGTTCTTCTCTTAGTAGTGATAATTATAGGATTTTTTCGTAAGTTGAATAGCCATAATACATTGACACTCTTTTATGTCTTGTAATACTATACTACTGTTTTCAAAAAATGTTGAACCTTTGGTAGGCAGAAACACATTTATTCAAACACACTATACTTACTCTAATCTCCTTCAAATTAGTCGTCCCCTCGGTGATGCACACATTTCACCCAGCGGTCCCATCATTGCTGGAGACATTTGTGGAACGCATCTTTTGGAATAGTGTTCTGCTGGGCAATCACATCTACATAATGTCTTCCCTTTCAGTAGCATTTTTATCTCAGGGAATAGTCAAAAATCACAGGGAGCCATGTCAGGAGAGTAGAGAGCCTGACAAGCCAGAAAAATATGACAAAAAAAACCGAACTAATATTTCGATTGCTGATTATCGTGAACAGCATGCGGCCGTGAAGTTTTGCTTTCTGCTCAGGAAAACTGGCACTTATTAAAATAAAGTTAACAAAGGTATAAAAAAATTATGCTATGGGGAAAACTGAAGTGAGAGTTTTTTCCATGTTAAAAAAGGGGAAATATCAATTGATTACCAATCCCACTTTGGAAGTCCTTCGATGGCTCAAACCGGTGGAAATGTCGCTAAAATTCACCGTAACACCCTCGAAGACCGATGATGGGCCATCAAAGAAGTTGTGGAGATATTTGGAGTGACATGGAGTTCAATGCAATAAATTTTATTTTTTCAATGTATTTTATTTTTTCATTTTAATCATTTATTGATTAATTTACGGTTCTTTATCTAATTGTCTTACTTTTCGTTATTTTTCATGAGGTTTATATAAATAAATTTTGTTATTTATAGGTTTATCTTTTTTTTCTTAGTTTTACTTCGAGGAAACTTGGCTACTGGCTAAATGAATATTTTTTAGATATTATACAAGTTTTTATTAATTGTACTGTATGCTTCCCAAAATAAAATAGAATCAAAAAAAATAAATTTTAAGTGAAGATTTGGGGATGTGAAGGTTGGCTACCAAATTTTTTTCTTAAGGTTGCTTGGAAGCATCTTCTGTTTTGAAGTAATAGTTCCGAAATGACCCAAACTTTATTTCCAAGGTCATCACAGGTGACAAATCATGGTACTATGGATACAATCCAGAAACGAAGCAAAAATCAAGCAGTCGGACGACTGGTTCTTCCACAAAACCCTTGGTCACACAGCCCTCTCCGTGTGCCAATTTTTTACCAAAAAATGGTATGACCGCTATGCCCCCCACCCCCCTTTATTCACCCCAGGCCCCCCGCGACTTCTTTCAAAAGGAATACCCCCGAAGAATGAAAAGTGACATGAAAGGACAGCGTTTTGCCCACATTGCTGAGGTGAAGGAAAACGATGGAGGCGCTGTCAAGTGTCACAGAAGACGAATTTAAAAATATTTCTAACGATGAAATGAATGATTGGGCAAGTGCATTAGCTCCAACGGAGAGTATTTTGAAGGCGATTATAGTTTTTTTGTAATATAATAAATATGTATATCAATTTTTAAAACATTAAATGGGTTTCTTTTGGGTACCCCCTCGCACTATATTTGGTTGAGAAAGCCACATTCGCTTTCTGATGAAGGTAACTTTCAGCGACTGACACGTTCTAGTGGTGGGAAAAAATTCACGCATGTGCACTAATGTCCCCATGCGCATCTCCACCAAAGGACACCTCCTATGTTTCACTTTTAGGGTAGAAAAAATAAAGGTTCAATATTATTTCAACACACTATGTACAGCATGGTATAAGAGATACATTTTTGAAAATTACTCAATAACAGCGATTTCTTGTAATTTGTAGAAAATATTATAATTTATAAATAATTTTCCAGTTTTATGCCATAAAAGACAACAATCTGCAAAAAAGGAGTACAGTGCCAGAGGCAGACGGGTGATTTCCTTCCCTAACCCAAATTACAATTGCAATAATGAAGGTAATGCTGGCAATGTCGGCAATAGTGAGAGGCGAAGGAATAATCGTTTCCAAATATTTAAATACGACCGCTCACAGGTTTGATTTCCTTCCTATTTTTTAAATTTTATATAAGACACTTAAAGATTATGTACATATAGGCATAAAATGTACATGTAGGTACATAAAAATATACAGGTGTGCCTGCCCCTTAGGTTCCAAGTAAGGATTGTTAACCGAAATAGTATACAACTAGCTGTGTCCGCGCAGCTTCGCATGCATAGATTTTTAGTACACTGTTTGGATCGTCACAGAACTTTCGCGAACCTTCTAGAACATTCTCCTTCCAGAACTTTCAAGAAATTTATCAAATGTACAGGAACCTTCTAGACACACCGACACATTCCGCCACTCACACCACCGGTGGGTGGTTGTGGCTGGTTGAGGAGAAAACTTGGCGGGTAGGGAAACACGGGATTCTTTTTATATACATATATATATATTGATTCAAAGAATGGCCTTTCTTTTATTTATCTATACTGCAGTGTAGTGCAATGTAGTTATACTATACCACAGTGTCACCATTAGGTGAAAAATATCAATAAGTTGTAGACGAGCAAAATTACACACTTGACTGAAATGTGAACACTGCAGACCTCACAAAATGTTCTCTGGTTTCCAAGGCCTGCCTGAATCTTTTGTGAAGGTTTTTTTTAGGCTGAGGTGCCCTGTATCTCGGACCTCTCTGGTCAATATTTCAGATCCAGTTGCAGGATAGATTACCAAGGCTGATGACTAATACTAATGATCTTATAATGACAGGTGGCAGCTATACATAGAATTTACTGCAAACCTTGTTTTAAGAAAAATTGTAAGCGTACACGATCGTAAAAAGATAATAATTTTCTGCATCACATATACACCATTTTATCCCTATTTTATGGGCATAGATGGAATGTATTGCATAAATCGTGTACTTCTTCTGAATATAAATAATTGCTCATCGATTATAACATTAAGTGTTGTTTTATAGATGCTGAAATGTTGTGAGTTTAGCATATTTCATATTTCACTTATCGGTATAGCTTTATCTTCCTTCAAATAAAGTCCCCTCATATTAGCACCATCAAAGTAATTTACGATATTACAAAACCTATTTAACCCAATTGAACCTTAATACTATGGATATGAATTGCATTTAATCAAATCAAAAGTATCATCTGTATTTGAGTATTGGCAACAGATAATATCAATATACCCACATATCTTTAAAAAAATTAAGACATTGAAAATTTCCTGCTTTAAACAACTAACAAACTGCACGCAACTAGAACTGAACTTAAAAAAATATTTGATGCTTATATTAGTCAAGGTCAAACAAACCAGTTGGTACAAAGAGACAATTAATATAGTTTTGAGAAGTATGAACCATCTTGGAGGCTGTTTGATTATTGTCTTAATACATATTATTTTGTGACATATATAACAAGAATACATAGGGAACTGTTCATCCAGGTACCCTGGCTAGAAAATAGTTTGAGAACATAATGATTCAACAACAAATTAACATAATCATAGCGCATCGAGATCACTAAGAGTCACCTAGAGAGTGAATAGAGGCATCTAGTTATATAGAGTGGATCTAGATTATTTGAGCCATGCTTATAGGTTAATTTTATATCATATATGTATTAGTATTGTCTACACCTAATAAATCGAAACCAGTTTTATAGTTTTCAAACCTTAAAGAATTTCTCTTGCCCTTCCTTAGAAACTAGAATGTATATTGTATATCGTGTTATTACTCCTGTCATTTATAAATAAACGTTTTCTCTTAGCGTTTTGTACTGTTGTGATATTGCCATGTAGCTCAAAACACCTTAAAATAGTCTAAACATTTACAAGCATCAAAATTTTGAATTTGAATATTCTATAAACACCTGATATTTTAACATAATATATGATGACATTACAGTAATCAAGTTTAATAATAAATATTTTTTATTGAATAATATTAAATGAATAATGTCTATACATTAATTTTGACTATTACATCAAATAAATTTTATGCCTTTTTTCTTCAATATTCAGGAAAGGGTCACAAATGTCTATTCTGCAGAAGGAACAAGTTTGATTCCAGCTCCCTCCAACTCTCACACTCCAAGCTCTTCACACTGCACAGTGACTCCAGACTCGCACCCATCACCACAACACGATGGCTTCGACTCTATTGCTCTCAACCCCATAGGATGAACTATCAACATGACGAAGTCCGAACAATCCTACCCGTTGAAATCTAAATAGTCAATCTACTTACCTCGTCACCAACCATTCCCTAGCCTCAGAATGGTCCACTACGTAGTACCATGTAATTAGATCTGTCCAATCTGGTGTAAGTAGAGTAGGATGAACAGAAAAACTGAAGAGGCTAATACACAATTCAATAATCAAAGATCTACTGCTACGCACTAAATAGACAAAGACATTGTGTTATTGGAAATTGTTGATAAATTGAATGTTGTAGCAGTAAATCATATGTTGACATGATCGCTATTTTAAAACTGAAATATGGTTAATATCGGTGAAAGTCAATGGTTCGCATTTTCCATCATGAAAAGTGATGAAAAAAATGGCAGCTCATTTTACTTTTAAAGTAAATAAACATTGTTTTTTTTATTAGAATTAATAGACACAATATGTAATAAAACACAATGCGTTTATTTAAAATATCGTAAATCATTTGTATATAGTGTTGGATAAGATAAATCTAATATGATTGTTACTTCTATGCATGTAATTAGGTACAGGGTTTAGATATTGTTTTAATGGTCGAGGAATTACGTTGAAGGATATTTTAAGGATTGATGCGATTGATTATTTATATACCCATGTCAATAGTGCAACATAATGTTAAGTTTCGAAACAAGTCAGAACACAATAATAATGCAAAAATATCTTTTGCGTAACTAAGTTTTACGAAAAATAGTTCAATGTTACATATAAACTAGATATTTTACGCATGTTTAAATAAGTACATACATTATTTTTAAGAGAATAATGTGGAAAAAAATTATCAGATTTATAATATAAATCAGGTTTATTTATCATTCAAGAAAAACAAAAATCATATTTTGATCATTTATGAAATTGAAGTGCAAAAGAATTTTTTTAATAATAATGTTTACATTCCATCATTGAGGAAAAATCTTCCAATGCATTTGAATGTAACAATAATCTTATGATTTGGCAATTAAATCAAAATGTCTTCTGGGATTATTTGAACAAATATTAAAGTAAGATATGGTACTTATCTTATACATTCATACATATCACAAATTGTTGATTTATGAACCATGTTTTGTTGGGTGGGAAGTTTACCCACTATCATTTGAACATTATTGTTATTATATAGACTATATATATATATTATATATATATATATTATATATATACAATATATATTATATATAGATATAATAGTCTATATATGTGTATATACATGTATGTATGTATATATATATATATATATTTATATTAGGAATGATTATTTTGAGCAGTGTTTATTAATTTATGTAAATATATTGAAATGGTGGAATGTGCGCTCGTGTGTTTATAGACACTCACATAGAATATAATATTATGTAGATACGCAGCTCGCAACCCTGATGATCCATACAGCTATCAGGTCATATCGCAGCTACGCCGTGTAATGAGTATATATGACGTGTGACCATTCCTTTACCGTATTCATACATTCCTGCAATATCAGCCACGTGTAACTGAGATATGTGTGCTGTATGTGTATCAATCTAATATTAACATATCTAGGCAGTTTTGTAAATTATTAAAATCATGTCTAATTCTTTTTAATCATTACCACTGTGGTAAGTAATAATAATAATAATATTAATAGAAATAATAAAAATATGTTTTAGGACAGTAATTTCCTAATGAAAATATAAATTAAATATCCATTATTTGTTATATTAAATACTACGAATACAATATACTATATTTTTTCGCCTGGTTTGTTTGCCAGGCATGTCCTTTGCCTAAAGAGTAACAATATTGTGATGTTTAAGGTATTCTATGTAAATAGATAGTTAGTATCAAAGAAGATGATGTTTTGGTAGTCATTATTTTTTTTATATCTGAGTTTTTTCCCGAAATATCTAATCATACATTGTATACCCTAAATAAAGCTAACTAAAAAAATAGTACCTATCTGAGATTGTACGATATTTAAAACAGAATTAATTGTGACATTTCACTATTTTTATTACTGGTCTACACAGCTAAATTATAGTGTATGACTTTTGAGATAAAAGATTAAAATTTGCGCGATAAGCTATGTAAGTAAGTTGGATTATATTCTTAAACCTCATTGATAGTAAACACAAAAAATCATGTTACACTAAATTATTGAATGTAAACAAGATACAATAAACAACTTCTGTCGCAACAGACAATATCAAAATGTCAGTGCATATATAGCAACAGAATTGTTATATAATGCACTGAATGCCAAATTGAAGTATTATTAAGAAATGTTTTCATTTTTGGCCATGTTTAGAAGTGTTGTGAAGTGGTTTTTATGTATGAATATAACAAAACTATTAACAAATGGAATGTACTGATTTTTATATAACACAAAGAAGAGGAAAACAATTTTTTTAGTTTTATGGAAATTAATAATGGTCATTTTTTGTCCAAACAAATTTCCACGAGTAATTTATTTTAAGGGGTTATTCATAAATTGAAATGAATTTGTGTAGGATTTAAGCATAAGTTTGTATATACATATATGGATGATCTAGACAAGTCATTTTGATTATTTCCTCTCTCGCCCAAACTATTCAGTTTATGAACGTGATTATATAATATTTTCAATAATTTCAAAAGTTTTCTTTAAATTAGACACATTTTGGTAGTAATTTTTTTTTATATTAGCGTAGAACAGATTTATTCACACACTTACAAATCTATTAAAGAAGGTTTGCCAGAAACAGGAAAACCTTCTTTAAGTAAAATATGAAAATAAGTATTTTCGCGTGGAGATAATGTGCTTAAAAATGAAATTGTGTTATTGAGGCACTACAATACAAATTAAATGGTTAGGATGTATATACACAAATAGTGTGTTTGATTAATTTGAGGTAAATGAGGCTGTGATTGAAATGTGCAAGTTTATTTGCATTTGTATGACTGAAAGGGCTTTTTTAAATTTCATTAAATAAGTTATCTCTCCACCAATTCTAACCCCCCGATCTCCAGCTCTCCATAAATATTGTTCTTCCAATTGATAATTATTGAAAGTATACCCTCGTACACACACAACTTAATTGTGTATATTCTTAATATGTACATACCCATTATTAAAATTACTAGGAATATTTAAAGAGTCATATATTATTTTCAATGCTTGGTGGTATCTGTTTTTTTATATATTTAAATTGCGTTTTGTAATTAAATTACTTGGATAATATAAATAAATTCATATGCTAAATCTTCTACTGTTACAATTCTAAAAACATTTGATGACAGGATAAAATTTAAAAAGGAGAAGCATAAACAAAATATGGAAAATTTGAATGTAATAAATTCACTTGTAACAGATACCTACTATAAATAGATACCTGAATAAACGTACTTAATCATGATTTGAATAAGATAATACATAGGTATTATGAAAATTTTTCATTAAAACATGAAACAACATTAAATATTTTCATAAAAAGAAGACAGCTTAATATACATACTTAGCATAGCTTGTTTGAAGTAGAAGAAATAGAAACAGATTTTTTTGACATGACAGAATGGATCATTGAATTACAAGTAATTGAATCAGGCTCAAATTTGTAAAAAATAGTTTTCGTTATTCGGTTCCTAATATTTTATATAGCTTTGTATGCTTTATATGCTTATGGGCATTTTTATGTTATATAATTGCATACATTATTTCTACATACTAAAACTGGAGTTTAATTTAATCATTTTCTCTCAATAAAATGCCTGACCCACAATTCGTGTAATAAATTAATAGTGACAAACAAATAGAATTATATAAAAGTAACATGTACTTGTTAACAAAATTGTAGACATCGAAGAAAATGTTTACTTTAACTTCATAAATATCCAAGTATAAATAAACACTTAGATTCTTTTCTGTGTGTACCAAATTAATGCAAATTCATTAGAAATTCAATAATTGTTTTAACTATCTCTATCCTTCTTGTGGCTTTTTACTTATTTAATTTCCATTAAAATTAATGGATTCAATTGGTTCTCTCATTTAATTGATTCACGTTTTAAAATCTGAAAATTAAAAAATATTACTACTTTAATTTGCTCAAGGGTAAAGATGTATGTACGTTTGTTCTACTTCAGAACAGAAAATATATTAAATTTTAACAAACAATAGGTACCTACATATTATAAAATACCATTCTGTAATATTTTATGAACACACGCAGATGAAATGTAGTCTTGTACATTCTTTACCCTATTTTCATGCTGAAATTCAGTTAGGTGGAACAAAATTGTGACAAAACTTTACATATGGTTAACTTTGTGAAACAAAAGCATTGAAAAATAAGTAAATTGTTAAATGGTGCTGCTTTGCATTATGTTCTGAAAAAATAATTGTATGCAGAAAAATTGTAATATCTTATTGATAGCCCCTTATTATATATTATTATTATTATCGATAAAATATAAGGTGGTTGTATAAATTAAAATCAATTAATATTTTTTCCATGTTTTAATCAAACTAATGGTGCCAATATGTAACACATTTGTAAAAGAAATTTAAACAAATTAAAATAATGACAAAAGTTTTAAGCAATGAGTGAAACAAACAGTTCTTGGCTCAGGGAACCTACACTGTCATAATTTAATCTCAAATATTTTATAGAACTCTTAAAAGTAAATATTTTAGAAGATGGGGGTAAGTGATGTGTTTTATTTTCTTAAAACATAATATTACGGATTGAATTATGACAAAGCTCATTGCTCGAAATTTGAAACATTTTTTTAACAAAATCACTCATAAATAGTAGATACAAGGTATGAGAGAACTAAAGTTTTGTAGTAGTGGGTCATGCAGATTTTGATCAATAATAAGTAGTAAATACAATAAGATACCCTTCTCTTATTAAAATTGAATGCATGTGCTATGTGACTGATATAATTTTAAATTATACTTATAAATAACCAATCCATCTTGTAATAAAAAATATTGTTTACCCATAGAAGAAAAACATTAATTGATTGTAGTTGTAGATGCACAGAAATGGGGAGGAATATTGCTCAGGTGCCAAGGACAAAAGTTTCAATCCACATAAGTAATTCAAAATGGCACACAAAATGTTTCTAAAAAACTTCTTAAAAGAACAATTTAAACAAGTCCATTGTTCCATATTTTTATAATAAATACTGAAATTTGTATAAATATTCAGTGATTAATTGGTCTAAATGTGTGTATTTTTATAAGACTTAAGTATTTCAAGATTTTATTTGTTATTTAACGTTAAATCCTACATTATATTTTGTATAAAAGTCTGTGTAATAATAATTATAGAAAAATAATTAGCACAAGATTGGATCCATTTAGAAGAGTAATAATATATCGGAAAGATTTATTAATTAATTTTATCAAGTCATTAAGAAAATAATGTTTTGATAACGAGAAGAATAATACTTTTTATTATTATTATTTTCAATTGTTTAATTATACATATTTCAGTTTGACATGTCAAATACTAATAACTCAATTGTATGTTGAAAGAATTATTCATAAATAATTATCTCATGTCTGCATGATGTTTGATTCTTGTAAATTATTTTGCAAAGATGTCATTCGATGAACAAATGTTTTTTTATTTTTTGTGGTATTATCTGTGATAGATGTCATCTATAGGAGAAATTGAATAATTGGGTATAAATGAAATACAAACTCATATGTGCATTGTTTGACATCCTTGCAGCCAGTATGTTAATCATTCGGCACTTTAATGCCTCCATAAAAAGTGTTCGAATGATTGTCTTAATGAATAAAATTTTATTTTAAATGTTTTGACGTCATTATCACTTATCTCTGCAACACACTGTGTACCTTAAAATGAAGAGATCTAAAATAGACGCAAACTTAGAGGACAAACCTGGATGGAAGAAATACCATTACGACAGGAAAAAATAAGATATCTGGAGTATGAGGAATATAGCCACAAATGATTTTTTAATAATTATTAAAACTAATGGAAATTATTAACAAATTCACATTCAAAACAAAACACAATCTTCTAACAATATTCTAATATGTACGTTCTAAGAACACAATTACCGGATTCTGTTCACAGAGGGATATTTATTAATTACAATTACTGGATTCTGTGAACAGAATCTAGGATCTAATTGTGTTCTCATATAAAACATAAAATAATATTCTTGAAAATATTCTCCAACAAATAAAATTATTGTTATTAAATATATATTGGTCTATAATTGAAAATAATTATTTTCAGGCGTATTCTAGCATACAGGGTGTCTCATAGCTAGTATCAAAAACTTTACAGGTGGATTCCTGCATTGATAATTAGTTGATTACAATTAATATTTAATTTAATATTTAAGTAATCAATGGTTACGTAGATATGCAATATAAAGGTTTGCATTTTCTTTCAATATTTCTGACTTATTTTTTGCAAAAAGTTGAATACGAAAAATTCATTCGCTTCAATACGTTACAGTGAATCTGTATTTCTAGTGAGTCTATATGTTCACTGGCATTTTAGTGAAATTATATTAAAAATCATTCTTATGATATCCAAGCAGATTTTCATCAATAGAAATTAATACAAACTAGTGAGAAATATTTTAACTGATATCTTACTAGTGAAAATATATTGGTTTCCGAACTGTCATTAAAATTAAATTTGACAGATTATGACAGATATCTATTTCCGGATTGAGATTGATCTCTTAGAATAACAATTTAAGATTTATTGCATAAAAAAGGTTGTTACTGCATTAATTTCTTCTGTGCATATCAATATTATATACTGGATATTATTAACCTAAGCTTTGATAAATGCGTGCATTCGTGGACAAAATATTTTGTCCGTGGACAAATGTTTTGCCGATACTGCGCAGTGAATCTGTAAATTCATTGATTGACATGTTTTCACTGCCCAATCAGGTAAAATATATTTCTACTAGTGAAAATATAGACTCACTAGAAATACAAGTTCACTATAACAAATACTCAAAATAACACACAAACTAACAAAATAGCAAAAATTTATAAAAACCTTGTAAAAAATCTATTTTCAATTTTTGAAATGTTTTTATCATTTTATTCGACTTGTATTATAGTGAATGAATTTCTCATAATTGATATAAGTTACTGATGGTTCAACTTCTTGCAAAAATAAGTCAGAAATAATGAAAAAAAAAAGAAGGAGTAGTTTGTTGGTGTAGTGGTCACGACGCTCGACTAGTGATCTGGTAGTCGATGGATCGAGCCCCATTCCAGGATACCAGAAAATTAGACGTATTTTCACACCATAAACGTTTAGCATATTTTGAAAATATGTAGCAGGAATATTGATCCGACACATATTCCGTATTCACATCTCTATAAAAAAAATTATATATTAAAAAAAAGCAAACATTGATATCCCATATCTCCATAACTATTGATTAGGTCATAGTTGCTTAAACATTTTTGAGTCATTATCAAGGCAGAAATGCACCTGTAAAGTTTTGGTTTTGAATATTAGCCCCGATAAGAAAAAATTATTTGATTTTATTATTACGACTAATATAATATAGGCCTACCACACCTAACAGGGGCGCTGTTGAGGATTTCATAATCAGCAGTAGCCTTAACATTCTCAACGCGCCGGGCTTCCCGACCACCTTCTCCGGTCCTGCTGGAGAGAGCTACATTGATCTCACCCTCTGCACTGACAATATTCTGGGGCTCATTTAAGACTGAAAGGTGTTGGACGGTGCGATCGAAAGTGACCACCGTGTAATTATCTTTATGATTGGAAAAAGCCCTCCACAGATACCGAGAAATGAACAACAGTTCAAAACAAGTTGAATTATGCGAGGTTTTTGAAAGAAGTGTGAATGAACCAACCCTGGTAGGCGACTGGTTCAACAATGCTGTGGTCAGGGCGGCGGACCAGTCTCTGGGACCGACTCGGTCATGTAGGCCGACAAAGGCAACTTGGTGGACTCGCAAACTCTGCAACTTACGGTCGCAATATCGACGTGCATACCGGCGACGTGGTGCCTTCAGAAACAGGTTAGTTACCGAACTGAATGCAGTGATAGTGTTAAATGCGGAACTGAGAGAGAGGCTCGTGCAGCCTACCAGTCAGCAATACGTATAGCGAAACGAGACTCATGGCGGAGTTGGATAACAGCGATAGGTAATGCTGACCCATGGAAAGTGACGGGGCTTATTGGGGGTGGCGGTAAAGGAGTGACCCAAGCGCTCTGCAGGATTTTACAGGGGGAAGAGAAGACAATTGGAGTTAGAGAGAGACAATTGTCTTCTCACAAGACAAGAGAGACAATTGATAGGCTGCTGAACAAACTGATTCCGCTGCATATGGCTGCTGGGGAGACTGAACATCACAGACTTATTCATGTGATGGCCAGGGTCCCCGTCAGCCTAATGCTGAGTGATAACAGGGATCCCCCACCGGTAACACTCGCAGAAGTCGATAATATAATTAGGCTTCTGGGTACAACTAAGGCCCAAGGTGTGGACAAACTGACCGGAGTGATTATTAAGCAAGTATGGAGATTTGTTAATAAAGTAGTGAAAGTGATGAATATATGTATGAAAGTGGGGATTTCCTTCCACTGCATGGAAGAGAGGCCTCCTTTGTGTCATTCGAACAACAATGCCAGGCAACAATCAGACACAGGCATGTATCGGCTGATCACACTCCTTCCCGGTTTCAGGAATGTGTTTGAAATGCTGATACGGAACAGGCTAGAAGCATCTCTCTCATCGGCTTGCGATCAACAGTTTGGCTTTGTCCCAGGAATGTCTACAGAGAAAGCCATCATGTATGCATAGGCATGGGTTAAAGGCTGTAAGGACAAACATGCCATGGGAGTCTTTTTGGACATATCTGGGGCCTTCGATAACGTGTGGTGGGACATGATACTCACCAAGCTTAAGGTCAGGTAGTGCCCAAGGTACCTTTTTGAATTATTGAAGCACCACTGGGGAAGTGGACATACTCCTTCCTCCCCAGAGTCGCCGTGAGAGAGAAAGGCAGGGGAGGTCTTCTGGTGCTTGATCACCACGCGATGCAGCACGCATGCGCATCGGGACACGGCGATTTTCGGAGCAAATTACATGGTTTGGTGCTCGCCGCGTCACCCTGGCTGTGGATCCGTGGTGCTCGGACTTGGACTTGGAAGTGTGATCCTCGTCTTGTCCTTCCCTATTAGGGAGAGTGTCCTTTCCCCAGACGTCCCCTCACCCTCCTCCTTCCCACCCAAATTCTATATTTACGCTTGTATCATGGTGTATTGTTATATTTTAAATGAACTTTCTATTTCTATATTTGTTATATGTTATCTTAATGATTTATTTTACCTGTATCTTATACTTTTATTTTTCTTACTTTGATAAAATTTATAATAAAGTGTATTATGTGGAGAAGGTAAAGTGAATGGAATATTGCAGGCCCCTCCGGGTCGCAGTCGCCCTTTACACAACATGACACGGAGATGGCCTTAAGAGTAAAAAATTGTGAACCTGGCGACGAATGAGTAAAACTGATATGGGAGCGTGCGCTCATAAAACGGTCCTGAGAATGCGGTGGGTGTCCATTCACTGTACTTGGGGATAGACCGCCTGATGTTTAATTCCTCTATTATCGAAGCATTCGTTCTGCTGGCTGTGTCTCCTGCATGCTGTTCATGTGTCATCAACAGAGCAGCATTTCCAGTGTCTATGTTTCAGCACCGTAAAGAAAGATTGGGAAGATAAAGGTTCTGACTAGTCTCAATGGAGTTGTAAGTATAGTAGACCGTGTCCATTATGTGGAATCTCTCATGGAATGAGATGAATCTCAGAGATTTAATTGAGATAAATCTCAATGCAATGTACACATCTTGGGATGTTGATCTGGTAATGAACACAGTTATCAGTTTAAACTTGGTAGAAAGACACAAAAACTCAATCCCGTGTACACAACAATCGATTTGGCAGCGAGTCTCGGGTGCTCAAATATCATGATAAATTATATATTCAAAAAAGTTAGACAAACAGGAGGCACTACATCGCCAAGATTTATTCCATTTTAACAGCAGCTAGAGAGAATCTAATTCAACCAACTTAACTGATGAACGGGACATCAATGTTCAATGGACTGACATTTGATGAGCAACAAGCATGTAGGGAGGTACGGGGCAACGAGTCTCTGAAATATGGTGTGTAAATTCATTGGAGCAAAATCTGTATTTCGAAGATTGTCTTGGGTCAAAACTATGCACAAAATTTTGTAACATATTAAAAAAAAAATAAAGCTACAAAATCGTAAAAGAAACAGTATATTTAATTTTATTTGTTGGCTAGTCTATTTTAAATCAATTATATACAAAAATCATCAATCATAGTGCCACCCTGCACATTTCCAAGTATACTTTGTGTACAAATAGCTTGCACAAGCTATGTCTGTTGAAATGATCTGTATTGTAAGAAAATTATATAACATACTATCAAATTGTTTTCTGGAACTGTCATTTATATTATTTTACATATAAATATAGATAACATTTAACACTAGATATGCAATTATTATTCACTATTATGAAGAATTGATAAATTACTTAGTCATTATTACAGTTAGGCTAACTTAAAGTAACCTTGTACATAAATTTGATTAAGTTCTCTTGCATCACTCACCTGGAGAGTTTAAACACACAATATATACAAAAAAAATTTTTTTTAATAATATGTTTTGTTTGAAAAATGTATATATGATACATCAAAAAAAAAATTTAATAATATGTTTTGATATATCATAAAAATTTTTCTTTTTAATAATATGTTTTCTTTGAAAAATGTTTTATGATATATCAAAAAATGTTTAATTCATACAGTAGAATTGTGGTTATATGAAGCTCCGCATTATCTGAGCCGAATGTATTTACCAAAAGCTTTTAAATTTTTCCAAACGCAAGTATATACCTACAATTTTAATTTTGAGTCTCACTACTTTTAACTGGCCATTACAGCTATTGACAAATACAGGGTGTCTCATAGCTAGTAGCAAAAAATTTACAGGTGGATTCGTGCCTTGATAATGAGTCGAAAATGTTCAAGCAACCGTGACCTTATATCAATAGTTATGGAGATATGCAATATGAAGTTTGTTGTGACTTATTTTTTGCAAAAAAGTTTAATTATCATTACAGCAAATTATATTGATTATGAAGAATTCATTCGCTTTAAACAAGTCCAATAAAATGATAAAAACCTCGCAAAAATTGAAAATAACATTTTTACAAGGTTTTTATTAGTGATGCAATGAATACTAGTTTCACGAATACGAATACAAATATCAAACCTACTATTCGGCGAATACGAATAATTCAACAAGGTAATAAATAATATTTCACTGCTTTTTTTTATTAAGAGATTTAATAATTAAAATTTACCACTGGCAAATTTTTGTTAAAAAAACACAACATTTGTAACTTCTCAGTCGTTAGGCGATTTCTTTTATCCGTTTTTACATTCCCAGCAGTCGTAAATAATCTTTCTGGGGCGACGGTAGACGGCTTTAATGAAAAATACTTCTGGGCCAATTTTTTTTTCAGCATAGGGAAATATATATCTTCACGCCAGAAAAGCAATGGATCAGCAGAAGGTGAATATTGGGTTGTTTTAGATACATATCTACTTCATTCCTGTTTTATGAATTTCCTGTGAAAAAAATATGTTTGGTATCTTGGTATTGTTGCTTTTAGAACAGTTAAAACACAAAATAAATGATTTTTAGGTCAGGTAGAAAGATCATTTCTAGATTTACTGAGACATGATTTAAGAACTCGTATTATTGGAGCTTGCGATAATGTTGTTGAGTCTTTGATAAGTTCTTTGGCAGCATCATCAAAATTGATCAGCACATCAATTATTTGGTTCATAAGAGCCCATTGCCTCGCAGTGATTTTGTGATGACAATAGCCGTAGTTTTACCCCCGCGAGACAGTTCGCAGGTACAATATCTGTATACGGGTTTACTTTCGTCATAAATTCGTCATTTAAAAATTATTTTAGAGTGAGTCCCCGAAAATAAACTCAATGGGCTGGCTTTGTTTTGGGACGAGTTCACTAACAAGTCATGTACACAAACCGATATCTTTATACTTTATAACAAAAAAAAACAAATAAAGTTATACCTATTTAAATTTAAATTACCAGATTTCTTATTGAAATGTTTCCAAATATCATTTTTTTCACGCTTACGAGAGATTTTATAAGAGATAACACTTTTCACACAACTAGATGAAATGAGAACCTAACCTAATTAATAACCCAACTAAACTAGATGAAAGAACTCATGTCATGCTGTGAAACAAGTAACAGTTGACAACTTGAGAACTCAACAAATCCATTGATTCAATGTTAGGGGAATCCCCGATAATAGAGTGCATAGGCGTGTTCGGATACACGGTGCACAGCCAAACCGTAATTTTTATTGCGTTCAGTAATAAATAGTTTGTTTTTAATATTCGTGATGATATTCAGCAAATACAAATATATGGTAAATATCTGCTATTCGGCGAATATGAATATTCATATTCGTTGCATCACTAGTTTTTATAATTTTACACGAGTTGTATTGAAGTGAAAGAATTTTTCATAATCAATATAAGTTACAGTAATGAAAGTTTAACTTTTTGCAAAAAATAAGTTGGAAATATTGAAAAAAATGCAAACCTTGATATTGCATATCTCCGTAACTATTGATATTAGATCAGGTTGCTTGGATATTTTTGACTCGTTATCAAGGCAAAAATCCACCTGTAACGTTTTTGCTACTAGCTATGAGACACCCCTATAGTGATGAAAAAAAAAACAATTAAAATCGCATAGAAGATCAACAGAAGATTTCTCACACAAATGATCTCTTTTGTATAAAATCACATTTGTATTTCGAAGATGGAGGACACTACACTAGCATTTTAGACACTTTGATGTTTTAGCTGCTACGGAAGAATGATAGAGAAGAAAAAAATAACTATGAAACAAAGGTATAAGAGGGACTTTTAAAAAAATTAATAGTTACATTATTAAAATTGCACCAGAATAAAAAGAAAGCACCAATCAAAATGGAAGGATCCACAGTAAGAAAGACAAATATTAAGATCTACATGATTTTATTTATAAAATAATAGTAAGGACTAAATTGCTATCTTGTTTCCCATAATTTTCAAACCTTCACAAAAAAATGTTAACGTTTTGGTATGAACATTTATATGTACTCACATATACAAAACATCTTAGATTTATTGTGTGTAGTTTTCTGGGATTTTCTGCCGTGTGTATGTGACCTTTCTGGCTGATATTTCGGATCTGGATCACATCAGCCCTGATGATGGACCCTGCAATGGGATCCTAAATATCAGCCAGAGAGGTCACATAACACGGCAGAATATCCCAGAAAACTACACACTGAAGATTCTGAACAGCCGTGAAAACGTGAGAACACCTTTGATTTGCAATTTGCGCATTCTGGAGGAAGTCTGCTCCTCAAACTAACCATATTATTACACATTAATAGTGTACATCACATTGATAAAGTAAAAATTTATGGACTAATTTATTATATTTTTATTATATGTAGTTGAATTTAAAAAATTATTAGTCTGAGAATATTAGAGCTGGTTGAATTATTAAAACCAAATGTATTTGTAGGGCGAAGGCCTGATGGGTTCCTATATAACGTGGGCCCCAATGCGTCGCATCGGTGTAGTTATGCCACTGATTATCAGCCACTCATCATTTCTTCGACAAAAATATCCAGCCGATATCTTAGTGTGGTGTACGTAAATTTTCATATTATTTCAAATAAAAATATATTAAATTGTATTAAAATATCCAGTACGTAACTGTCACAGCTGTCAGTTTTTCGATGCAGGCTCAGTCTACATTACTTTGGATAATCAGCGTTCTACTGTATGATGTTCTGGGCACATTACTAGGAATGTAATAATAATATATGAAATGCATTCATTATTATAAACAGCGTCTAGAATGAAAAAAGCTACACTTTGCAAAATAAAACAAAACCTGGCATGTTCATTTAAAAGCTTCAAACTAATTAATCGCGTGAGAGCAAAAAAATATACAAGGTAATTCCTAATACTCTTCCATTTAACATCAATTCAAATAGTAAACCAAAAACATGCCTATCGTTTATAGCCTATTATATACATCGGTTAGGAATTTTCTTAATTCATTTCATTCTTGATTCAGAAATAGCAAGAACACTGCTGACAGAGATAAAATATGACTTCTGACTCTTCTGTTTTGTGAAGTAAAATAGAACTAGCAAACAGAATCTCGGAAACAGCTTTCGTTATATAAAATGGAAAATTTAACAGAGTGTTAGTTAAATTAGTATAAACCACTACCAGAAAATTTAATATCAAAAAGCACAGTTGTTGAAATCAGTGTTCCCTCTCATCTTTTATTTGCTGCGTGGAATAATACATCTTCGCACGGCAATTTTTTTTGCATTGTGCATCTAAAATAAATAGATTTTTCAGGATATTTATCAGCTTAACAGTAAATTAAATAATATACGTACTTTATTCAGTACCTAACCCCTAATATATTTTAAAATGAAGTTCCAAAAACATGGATATCTCGTATCAACGAGATGTTCGATAAATAATAATTAGTACTTTTCGTATAAGTACCAATTATTATGGTTCAGGGTAGATGTAGTATTTTGGAAGATGTTTTAACATCATTATCAAACATGTTTATCGCTTTAAACAGGCCATGTTTTCAATAAAAATATCAACAAAAAAAAACTAAAACAACAAAGAGCTATTAAGTGAAAAAAAAACTGAATGACTAGAAATATTCATTATCTACTATAGATAGCTTAAAATAACCATTTTTTTATCAATTTTCATAGAGAATACAGTAAACATTCAAAATATTTAAAGTAATCATTTAAAATATTGACATGACATAGGTTGATTTCAGATCGTAAGGGACCAATTTCTTCATAAAAAAAGCAGTAAAGTTTTTTGGAAAATTTCAATACATAATTCAGTACCACCAAGCAGATGAAAGTTACCATTTCAACTGATAGAATGTATTTTTCTGCATATGGCAACATCTCTGTGTCCATATCTGCGCATATGGATTTAAAAAAAGTACTTTCGATTATCTGGGGTCACGTTAATCAAGTTGCAGATCTGTTTTGTGTTTTATAAAAATATTTCGAAATTGTGTTAAAATGTAAAAATATTTTTTCTATATAACTTGTGTATGATTATATCGTGGGTAGAAAGTCAAAAGGGCGTTAGTGATTATTTCGAACTTTACAGGAGAGCAAAATAATGTTTTGTCAATCTGATTTTGTCAATATATATTTATTTTATTCATATTTATTTTGGATAAACAAAGATGGAAATCGTTTAATAATAAAAGAAACATCGACAAAATCAGATTGACAGTACTTTCTTTTGCTCTCCTGTAAATTTCGAAATTATCACTAACATCCGTTTGGCTTTCTACCCTCGATATGTATTTTTTTTACCATTTTTAATAATTTGAAGTTGTGTGCAAATTTTGCATCAGGGTCATCGCACAACAAGTGAACGTTTTAAAGTTTTATATTTATTTTTCGATTGATTGTGACTATGTCTAAAAGTATTTGTATTTCCATATCACACATCTGTGCAATTATGTGTGTTTTTATTAAAATTTGGAGTCGTATTTGTAAATATTTTCTGATTTTTTTTTGCGGAGAGTATCTGGGGATTTTTATCTGAGTCATTTTTTCCCGTCACCCAAATAACCGAGAATCTACTGTATACTAATTACAATACTTATTAGTATACAGTAGATCATAGGTATGTATAAGATGGTCATGTGCTACAAAGTTTAAGTGTTACAGTACCCGAACCAGTATATTGTACAGTACAGTATAGCCAGGTGCCATATGCGGGATTGCCTTAATTTGAATGGCTAGTCTCGAAGAGATCCCTGTTCAATATCAATAATAATATCAATATCAATAATCAACAGTTCCTACGTGTTGTAACTAACAAATAGATCATTTGTTCTAGTATTGTGCATATATTTTATGGATATTTTAGGCAGCAGTAATATTATTTATAGTTCCTTCTATTGAATACAATATGTGTACATGCCAATCCAAGAAATTACTGCTACTTAAGAATATATCAACAATACTGGAACAACTAAACACTATTCCTTAATTATGATATTTTACATAGAAGAAGTAGATACAGTAGGGTGGAGCGATCTTATTTTCTCGTTTGATAGTGATCTAATAGTGAAAAGTTAGTGCCTTTTAGACTTAAATTAAGCCATAGAAAATATTATTTGATTTGGTTTACAATAATAGCCTCCGCAACGTCATTGAGTTATTGAATAAATTTGATTTTTAGACTCTATTTTGACGACATGCAAATGTATGAAATTTTATAAACGGAACTAATTTACTTCACTAAATTATTTCAACCATAGTTTATTTTCAAAAAAAATTAAATGAATGCATGATCTTATGTTGATAACTTATAATAAGGGATGTGAGGGAGCGCGAGAGGGGACAGGTAGCAACACTCGTTTTTCGTTATTATTTTTCGCTTACGTTACACGCTCATTCGCCCATTTAATAAATGTTTGTGAGATAAAAGAGAACAACCTACTTATGAAGATGTCATGAAATACTATGAATGGATAAGACATCAACTAAAGTTGCAATTGGAGAGGGCCCAACATTTTCAGAAATAACAAATATAGTGACATCCAGAATTGAAAATATATTGCGAACTGCATCTATTCCGATAGAAACACGAACAAGGGTCGTACAGATGTTAAAAGTATATTTATACTTTAAAATGCAAAAACCTACTCAAGTCTATCAAGAGACTTCTCGAAAAAGTTTTCGGCAAAGCAGTAAGTTACTTTTTGATATTGCAGCATGCAAGGGTAAAGAATTCGCTCAATGCATCTATCTTAACGATAAAAAGGTACCTAAACAAGAATAAACTTTTTTAATTAATCAAAGAACCTCTTGGGGTATTAAAATAGGCAGAATCCATGTAACCGTTATGAAAAAGTTGCAAAAGACCCTAAAGAGGAAACAGGAACGAGAGAACCGCCCAACTACAGCCTTAAATACTTGGTCACCTGTTTTAGAAGTATTTCTTCGGCATCGTCAACGTCCCAAGGGCTTAGAAGTTCAAATAATTTCATAAACACCATAAGCGAAGTATGGCGGTGTTATAAAACTGCTTGAAAAAAGGCTACAAAAACCGTTCAAGTGGATAATTTGTTTACTCCACTTGAACGGACTCCTTTGAAACATTTGTTTCTTCATATTGATGTGTATACTTCGGAGGCAAAGTCTTACACTGGGCCATTGGGGAAAGCACTTGAGATCTGTGAACAATTGTCTGTTAAAAATTTCAGCGCATTGAAGGATTGATTCCAGAAATGGCCCAAGATTTGAGTACAGATCAACAGTACTTGCACAAGATTGTCTCAGCGGTCCTTTCATGTGATTTTCCAGAAAATCTAGCACATAAACCTCCAGGAAAAAATGTCACATGCCCGTTGGGTCACATGTGGTAATTGAATGCTACGCTTATTTGTAACAACAGAGACACCATCAGAAAATTTGACGATTTTTGCTACATTTGTTGTAAAAGTGTACGCACCATCTTGGTTATACTCGAGCCATCTTAAGATGGCATTTTTGACAGATCGTAATAGTGTTGTGACACACTTAAAATCATTAACGAAATAATTCAGTCGAAAAAAAAATTCGTCGCACGGTGTGAGTTGAGAAAGTCTTTGTACATAAAAAAGGTTATAGAAGAATAATTAAACACATTTTTCTTAAATAAAAATATTTGCTTGAATGTTTCAATCTGATTCATCCCCATTACTATTACTCTCCATTGAACTATCGTCGCTGCTATCATTTCCTAAATTAATTATAATATCATTATCTAAAATATTATCGATTCTAATATCTCTTTGGTAATCTTCCTTTATTCGTCGCACGGTTCTATTCACTACATTAGCCCAGTCTCTTTGAGTTGTACGTTGACAAGCTTCTTCTAATAATTTTAACATTTTTGATGTCGTAAATGGAGGTTCTGTATTATGCCTTGCTGCATATCCCTTGCTTTGAGCCCATATCAATTCCAATTACAAATTAAACGCCACCCCCCTGGGGATTTTAACATATCATCTTTACCAATCTATGTCTTGCCCATAGGATTATATATTTTACTGGAACCGCAAGAATGAATTTACTGAGTTATTCAATAATATATGCCGATTACCGCGGCATTTTCAAGAATTAATTCACATTTAATTCGGTTAAAAATAGTAAACATGATTTTACGAGATTCTAAGTTATACCATTAGATAGCTCTCAACCAAGCGCATCCTTTGGTGATATTTTCAAGTATGTCAGATAAATATTAATTGCGTAATAGGCATCCAAAGTGGGCCGCAACAAACTAAGTGCGCCCGCGCAATTTCCCATACGTAAAAACATATCATTCCCATAGATGTTCACATGTTCCCCATCGCGCGAGCTTTCCTGTACATCCAAATCACGAAACATGAATTTTATTCAATATTACATTTACAAATCGACGGCTCCTACGTATAATATCGTAACCCACAAGTTAAGGATTTTGAGTTTCTTGTGTAAACACATGTGTATTTAATTATATATTTAATTCCAAGAAAGAAAAATAAATATTTTGCAATAAATAACGTTTTATTATTATAAAAAAATTTTTTTTTTCGTTCTAGGAATTAAATATATAATTAAAAACATATGAAATACACAACAAACTCAAAATCGTCGCTTTGTGGGTTACGATATTATACGTAGGAGCCGTCGAAATGTCTTATCTAGTTCTTAAATATTTCATTCTTAAGATATCTCATTAAATATTTCATCAAACTTAAATATTTCATTGTTTTGTAGCCGTTTTCTTTGCCCTCTAATAAAGCCATAGAAAAAGATCATATTTAGAGGGCACAATCGATCTGTCAGATTTGTTGTGTTATTTTGGATACTTATTCTGCGTATTCTACGCATATTATACAGGCAATCAATATCCTATAACATTTTGAATCATTTCGTTCATTCCATATTTAATGTTGATGGACATCACTAAACTGGCGTTCGCGCAATAAAGTATAGCATTTGTCCTCCAATGTTTAGCTGTCGCTAATTACGAAACTTCATGTAAGTCTAAACGTCAAAAGTGCCATCATAGAGTGGCCGTACTGTAAATATTTAAAATAAACAATCATGCAAAGATGGCACGCGGCATATTTTTAACATAATTATGGCCTCCAGGTATCTACCAGAAGATCTAAAAAAGGTTATCGATCCTGTCACTCAACGCTATAGCTATTTTGCACATCCCGAGAGCATCCTTCTTGCAATGATAACTAATGACACATTCGAGAACTGGTAGCCCGGCGCATATCAAAGGCACGCAGCATGCCTCAAACAACACCAAGGTTGTTTGAAGTGCCGTCAGTAAATTTCAATACTTCAACACATATTGATTTAATAAATTATCAGGAAATAATAACTGAACCACCGATTATGAAACACTTCTCTGACCAAGAAATTCAGTATATCGTTGAATCAGGTGGTGAGGGTGAACTGTTATTTTAAAGGTTTCCATGCCATACTCAACTATCAAGCTATTGAATGGACTGTAAAAATAACAACAGAAGCTGCCACTTCTCAATGCACAAAAAACTCACGATTAGGTGCAATGAAAGCCAAACTGGAATCACGAAACGTAATGCTTAATTTGAGTAAAAAAATAGATTTTGGAGCATATTGATTGTTTCTTTTTATAATATTATCATTTTAATTTGTTAATATTTTTGATTACAGAGTAATAATATCGAAAATATATATTAACCTCTCTCTCGGGCCAAGGCACACCTAGCGCGACTGTCCCCAGGGGCCACAGACGCATATATCCGACGGGTACGTAATTAATTATTTCTCGATGGCCGCGTATCGAATTTGAAAAATGTAATTTTTTCCCAGTAGAGAAATTCGATGGTGACCTGTCGTTCTGTTTTCAACTCAAAAACATCACCGATTATATTTTAAATCAACAATCAAAACAGAAGTTTTTCTGCCGTCAAAATCGTATAGGAAAGTTGTAGATGTCGCCTCGAACGCGTGTTGCACAATTGAAATTTAAATATTCCGTCATTCAAGGTCACGCACAAAGTGAGCGGGAAATACAATTTATTTTTTTCAATTTTCGATTTATTCGATTATTATCGATATACACGTATACACAAATATATACGATATGTTTTGCGATATTTGTCAGTTTTTGTTGGTTTACGATTCAATTGAATACTAATCGTGATTTATTAACCAAAATACACGCAATTTTGTTGCGTTTATTTGAAATATGTGTGTGTGTGAAAGAGGAGTATATATTTATGTGTTATGAGTGTGATGTTCCGTTGTGTGCCCTGCCGTGCAACAAAATATACCACACAGAAGAACATTATTAGGTAGGCATCAAATAATAATAGTAGTGTTGTCTCTAATAAACAAATAAAAATTAATTATTATTTTTCGGAAAATGTTGCGCTGGCAACATTATTGGAATTCAAAAAAAGAATTTTTTTTAAACGATAAAAAAATCATGGCATTTCGACACTTACGATAAAATAATACGCATGTTATCATGGTTTTTTCGTAAAAAGAAAAATCACAAAAAATTCAGAAAATCTCTGGCCCTAGATGTTTCTCTATGATTTTTTGACCCTAGACAGGTTAAGTATCATTTATTACTCATTTACTATTATATTAAGCTCAATATTTAGCCATAACTGTACTAAACTTTTTTCATTAAATTTAAATTTTTGAGGTCAGTGTGGAGGCAAAAGACGTTCACCAAATCAATTGAAAAATAATATGTATTTTTATTTTAATATAAGGCACCATTCCCCGCTATTACAACTTTAAATTACAAAAGAATTTTTTTTCATACAACCGTGCTCCACCATACAGTCAAAAACTGTGAACATGAACATGGTTAATTTTCAATTGTAAGAATAATTAAATAACATTGTGCTAATAAATTAGATCTTTTAACATTATCATATTACAATAATCCAAGTTCCAAGTATGTATGTTCCAGTACAGAGAAGGCATATTACATCGACGGTCCCTATGTAAAATAAGATATCCACAAAAAAGCAATTTTACAGGAGAGCTGTTTGAAGTTTAGATTTATATACGAAATGTCCGCTTTTATGGCAGTTTTTTCTCTGAAAAATGTGGAAATGATTTTTTTAAATTTTGTATTGCGGAGACAAGTATTTTCTACAGAAAAGTACAGAAAAGTCAAAAATGCATTTTTGATGGATGTCTGAGCTTACTTAGGCCCGGTTGCGCCATCTAAAGTAAAGGTAAAGTTTTAGTAAAAAAGTTACATGAGTAACGTTTTTTACTAAAACGGGTTGCGCCATCTATGGTAAAAATATTTAACTCGCCGAAGTACATACATCTGAGTAACTTTTTTTTACTCTCCAAGATAGATGGGTAAAGGTAAAAACGTTGGTAAAAAAAATGGCCGTCCTCTCACAGCTGATTTGAAAATGTGACATTTATCCATATAGGTACTTGTCATTTGAATTTTGTCGCTGTCATTTTCGTATTGAAATTTGTAAATATTAAAATGAATCTTTTAATTTCGCGTTATTTTAGCGATGGTTTGACGTTTGTTTGGTTTGTTTTATAGAATAAAGTGGTTTGTTTGAACTGGTTTTGAACCGCAAAAGTACGTATTGCCAGTGGTGAAAAACTGAAATAAATCAAATTCCATAGACAAATGCGGTATTTGAGGTTTATTCCGCTTGGCACCCTATTAGCCTTATGATTGGTTTGACAGCGGTAAAAAAGCTGTTTGTGCAACCCGAAATCGAGTTTACTCTGATCTGAGGGTAAAAAAAGTTACTCGGGTCAATGTTACTCGAACCAAATTTACTTCTGCTGGCGCAACCAAGCCTTAGGGACCGTTGACACAAAATTAATATTATTATAATTATGAGAAAGTAACAAAAAATAAAGTAATGGTATTCTAATGTCTGTGCTTGAAAAAAAAGTAGAAAATTGAACTAAGCCGACAGTGGATGGCTCTCCAACGGTCATAAAACTCGCACAAACCTTTGTTAATATTTAATACAAGCGAAGTATGTGTGTGATTTTCAAATTCAGGGAATAACAATAATTACCAGCTCTCAATCCAATATTCGGTATCGGCAAAAAGAAAAACAAGATCTAGGATGGATTGAAAGACCATTGTGAATTCCTGAATTTTCATTCAATGTTTTTAAGTCAATTTTTCTTATAATATTTTATGAGTAGGTACATACATCACTTAATGGCTAATTTTGTGAAATTTTCATTTGAGAGCTGTGAATTGAAAGACATAATATTATTTATGGCAGTGAAATACATAAAAATTCCATAAAGAATTTTTTGGTTGAAATACACATAAAACAGGATGATGATAAACAATAAAGTATCAACCCACAAAACTATATTTTAATCATGGCACCAGCTGCTTAAAGCATTACATACATACACCTATTTGCAGTGCGGTACTATCAGCTTACGGTAAAAGTTAGTGTAAAAGAGGAGTCTAATGAACACATGAATTATTTTTAAGACAACTGTGTTTAGAATAAACAAGGGTAAAACTTTGATTCAGTGCCTTTTTTAAAAACCAATTGATTCTTTGATGTTTATCGACCGTCCACTTAATTTTAATGGATTTGTACAATTAATGACCAGTATTTGATAGCCTTGTCATTTTCTAAATAATGCAGAGGGGAAAATGCTAATTGCACAAATACAATAAACAAAAAATTGCTAATGGTATGGTAAAAAGAACTGCACGCGCACAATGATGAGCTTGGACTGGTATGCAGAAAACATTTGTCATGTTTGGCAAATTAAGAACCAGTTGTCAAATTTTATAAAGTAGATGAAGAATATAATAAAAATGCCAAAAAACAAAACTAGAAACTGAGAATTGAAAAAATACAATGTAATGTGAAGTTACATTCTCGAGCGATAACACCTTTTTGTGTACTACACCATACACCAAATAATAAAATTAATAATAATAAAGTCTATTTTGGGTTGGCAGCATATAAAAGTATTTTTAAAGAGTTATAAAACTTCTAAAGTGAGGCTTTATGATTTAACAACATTTGATTGAACAATTTCTTAATTAGATCATCTTCTCGATTAAGTAAATCACCCACTAAAGGTATAGTAAATGAAAACGTGACACTCACAAAATAAGCAATTTTTTTTTGAAAAGCTGGTAGCTCACCATCGGTTTCACAAAATATGTTGTCATTCAACGGACCAAGGTTTGTTTTGATATTATTCAAGATAACTTTAAAAAACGTACTTCTTTGCACTTTCCCCTTCACGAACAACATATTTTACGTTTCCAAACAAATTACTTATATACTATAAGATTTATCTTAAAATTTTGTATAACATGTCAATATATTTTTGAACATATTTAGAATCTACCAAGATGATAACTTCAGTTAATACTTTGGAAGAAAACTCCCTAACAAATCTCGTTTCACATATGCTGCTTAAGCTCTGGAAAGACTTCAACCAGAAGCAATTCAAATAATTCCTGAAAAAGAAAATAAAATTGAGGGGTTAAAATAATTTAGTAATTTATTATTTTGTGTTCCGTATCGACGCCTGGAATCCATTATGAGAGAGAGATCCTGTTTCTGCTCTTAGACACGCGTTCCTACCCCTTGATTTTTCGCGACATAATTTCTTCTGCTGATATTACATAATTACCCTGTGACCCGGTTCCGGCAGTATTGTAACAGTTTGTTCATATGACACAGTTGTTTCGCGGTAATAGCACGCTTCTACAAACACTCCGACTTGTTTTTTTGTGTTTTTACTGTTTTATTTCCCCTTATTTTTTGACTCCTTATGTTAACAAATATTTTTTAAAAAAAGATAATTTTTTAGCATAGTGCGACAGGGCGTTAAGAATTTTTGTGAAATTTTGTGAATTCTACTGAAATTCCGAAACGATTTGTTGACAAGATGGCGGCAACTAGCCGGCGCCACGCTGAGCGTGTGTTACGCCGCATCCTACATTCCGCGAAACATCACTACATTTCTTTTCATACAATATGCGCTTATCGAACAGTGAAGTGGGACTCACCACAGACTCAGGGTCGTTCTACGAGTAAAAGCTCCCGTATTGGCCCACCTACTCGGGGATTACAGATCGGGGGCCTATCAGTGGGTTCACCAGTAACTGAGATGGCTTTAAGGACATGCCTGACGAGGAAGTTTGAGATAAGTTTATCTGCATTAAGGGCTGGGTCACAGAAGGACACGATAGGCGATTTGTAGACCAATATGGTTCGAGGGACTAAACCCTCGTGGATAAATAGGTTGGCCAGATATCTCGCAACTGTTGCAGGGGGAGGGTTACGAGATTTTACAGAATGTGTGATACACCATTGCTGCCACCTATCCCAGGCTGGCTTGAAAGTGTTCAGTGTTGACCCTCTCCAGCCAGATGTTTTGCTGTTCCTCTTGGCTCCAGTCTGCTATAGCCCACTCCCTGTGACTTCAGCCGCAGAGGTAGATAATGCGAGGCAGAGCGATCAGTTCTGGGGAGGACGTTTGGGGAGCTTCCAGAGCACACGGTAGTGCTGAGAACCCTCAAGGGTGCAGAATGCATATTTGACATAATAAAATCAGACAGATGAAAAAACATCAACATTTCTAAAAATCTACACTTAAATCCACTTTATAGTTATTAGAAATTGGAATTTATATATTATTTATAATTTTTCTAATTAAAGAACAGTCTAGGTTTTGTGTAGATTTGATTATTCCATTTTTAGACAAAAGTGCTTTTATCTCAGTTTTTTATGGCTGGCTGCTTTCTGCATAGCTACATTCAATTATTGTTGGATCTGAATTTTTTTTCCTCCATATTACAACACAACAACGAAAATACTTTTCTTTAAGTGCAAAACATAAACTATCTGACGAATTCATGAAATATTGACTTTGAAAATTTGGCAGAAGCCAGCAATATAGAAGATGAAGTATTGTCAATTGGTGAAAAGACACTCTCCCGTCAAACTTCTCGTATGTAATTTGTAATTTAAAAATCAATGCATGCTTTTGTTGATACTTACGTAAAATAGTTGTTTGTTCTGCATATGATTTTGTAAAGTATCAAATATTTTCTGTGCCCCCCTCTGAGCGGACTGTGCCCCCATTAAACTCGTCAACACTTCGGGGATATTGTTAATGAATTGCTGACGGGCCTGGTGTCTTGTCTCGTCTAAAAATACCACCGTAATAGTGAGAATATACACAACTTCATAAAAATAAATAAGTAAATAAAAAAAAGTACATATGTATATCTATATACAAATATTTTTATTCTCAAAATTGAATATTGCATGCACGTCGATCGGCTTTTGTATTCACCCGCTGTCAAACCCACCCCGTCATTATGAGGAGTGGGTAAATTTGACCAGGGATTCCTAAGAAAGGGCATAACTTGTTCTATATCGCACTGGGGCGTATTGTTACTATGTATATTCATGTCAGAGCACTATCATGTGGCTTTGGTTTTCAGTGTGTGTCATTTTGCTGAAGTGTAAATAACAGTTTTTTTAGTATATTAAAGAACACAGAACTTATTATGAAGTTTAAAAAACCAAATTTATTAATCAATTAGAAAACGTACAGAAAAATCAAATCAACGAAAAAATATTTGGCTGCTACCGGGACTCGAAACCGGATCTCCTATCTTTTCGGGAAGATTAGTTACCATTATATTACATCAGCCTCGTACATTTCCGTCAATATATTGATCTTATCTGTAAGTCTCTGGTAATGCGACATAAAAGACAAATGTATATACCTCTCAAAATGATAATTAATTTAATAACTATGTATTAAAAACCTTGAACCTTTCCTGGAGGCATATCTGATTTTCCATATTATGTCAGAAATGCTGTCGTTTGTCAGCCTGCGGCCTGCGCACCCGGGGTACAAATGAGACTGCGCCTGCGCCGGCGTGAAGAGACATATTTGAATTTTGCCTCCGAATTTTTGAAGGAAGAAAAAACAATTGCTCTCATTTTTCTCTCTCATGCTTCATCGGATGAATGGATGTTATAATTGATTAGTAAATGTTGTAATCATATTGTTCCGGGAATTCACCAGTTTATATTCTTTCCCGTGTTATTTGTGACGTGGAAGAACTATCAAAGATTTCTCAAGATATCTGCATAAAAAGGCGGCACGTAGATCCTTGTGACCAGACGATTTTCGACTGTCTTCGAAGCATAGTCTATCACGGGTCAGTGGTCATTTTGTGGGCGTATTTGGTTTACGCATGTACGTTTTTCAGAGAGAGGAAACGTAATTTGTCATTTTTTTTGCATGATTATCATATTGAGAGGTATTAATTGAATATTACATTCACCAAGCGGATGGCTATTTACACGCTGTCCGCCTAAACATATACATTAATACAGTCTCTTTTTATTAATTGATTAGCATATATTATCTATTTTAAGCAATCCACTTTTTGTATTGCAGTAGTCACAAATTACTTTGTGTATCTGCTGCTAGAGGATGCTAGAATTAAATCTTGAAATAATCTGTAGGAAATTCTTGAAAATGTCCAAATAAATATTATTACATAAAAAGTAAAGTTGGTACCTTTCATAGTCCGAGTTCTGTCATCTGGAGATTTAGATAAAACACCTCCAGGCCACCAAGACTTCATGATTATACTGATGTAGTAATGTAGCATGGGCTCGGAGAAGATCCATGTTATAGTATCACGAATTTGTCTGTAAAATATGCATCAAAAGTTTATATTGATACTGAATGATGACAGAGATTTTTTTCAACATCCAAAGTTTATATTGATACCGAATGGTGACAGGGAGTTTTTTCAACATAATACGCATATGCATTGTGTAAAGTGATCACTTAAGGCAGCTCATATAGGTTATAAGCCCTGGGTCACTCTATAAAGACTTCCATACACGTTTCCCATATAAAGATCCTCGTCTCTGTGAGACTTTTATAATTTAAGTAAGTACCTTAATTAATAATTATCCCTCTGTGAACTTTTGTCAGTAATTTTGTTCTCAGAACATACACATCCAATATTGTTACAAAAGTATACATTGCTTTAGCGACCTCTGCCAGAGAGATGGAAGACACACAAAAGAATATACAGATAGAAGATAAATGTGCTCTTTTTGAAAAGGTAATTCATACATCAAGTCTTCACAGAATCAATATATATTTAATTAAATATATACAGTCGAACTCGGTTATAACGAGCTCGGAGAGATTATAAAGAGATCCCGGCTATAATGAGAAAAACTGTGAATTCATTTTGATTTGTGCAGATTCCCATACAATCGATCTCAGCTATAAGGAGCGCGATTCCCGGATATACGGAGCAAATTTTAGAAACTCTGCAAACATATTTGCTTGGGTTACAGAAAAAAAGACAAATAAGTACTCATAACAATGAACTTTTTCACTTTGCTTTTAAAGCGGCTCGCACTTAATTAGGGTTCATTTTATGATGTACACAAACTTGTGTCCGAAAATCCCACGTAAAATCCCAATCAGTTAAACGCGAATTGTTCTATCGGAAACATGTTCACTAACAAACGAAAGTGTCCCTAGGTTCGCGAAAAAGTCAAAATTATCGACGTCAAAAAGTCTGTAAAAAGTTTTCACAGTTTCATCGCTCTGGAAAGATAAGGATGTTTATTTAGCTGCTCTTGAAAATAACATCACACAATCAAAAAAGTTGTGAAAAAAGTGAATCCCGGATATAAGGAGTCCCGGCTATAAGGAGCAAATTTAGTTGGTCCCGTCGCGTTCCTTATAACCGAGTTCGACTGTATATGATTTGGCATTTCCTTGATGTATTACTTGTGAAAGATTTATAAGTTAAATTTTGACTTGATAAATGAGTGAGGTCTCGCTATATGAGTACGCCTTTGTCTGCCGAGCATCACGTGATTACAACTAAGGCGGTACATGGTCACATTTCTGCTAAATCCTCAGAATTAAGCAAAAGTGGGTGTTATTGGATAGGTTCCTTTATTAAAGCCGCACAAAAAAAAAGATTCCAGTGAGTCGACATAAAACATTGATTCTGTTAGTGACAGTGAAAGTCTGTAGAAAATGTATAATTAAAAAAAAATGATACAATAAAAAATATAACAAATTTTTGTGTTATCATTTTAATATCAATATTTTTGAAATGTGGAATGAATCATCATAAGTATCTATTTTTCTTATGGAGAAATTCGCTTCGATATACAAGTGCTTTGGATTACGAACATATTCACAAAATGAATTATGTTTGCAATCTAAGGTTTAGTGGAGTGCATGCAAAACAAATAAAGATCCTACCTATTAATTGTTCTGCCGTATGTAATCTGAACAAATGAAATGAGAGTTTTTCTCAGCCACTTGAATACTCCTCTCATATCGAAAACCTCTCCCATCAGAGTGTAAAGAGGCTCTGCTATACCGTCTTTGCCATCATCACTTCCCGACTGCACTCCTAATATTCCTCGACTGCCATTTGTTATAGACTTGGAACTCATTTCGCCACTCTCACCGTCCAGGTAAAGCGATATCTCATCGTCGTCGCCAGACTCACGGATCGGCAACTCCCCTCTCTCGGCTCTCGGAGCGCTGTCGTTGCTACCACTACAATATTTCATAGCAAATCAAAACTCCAGAGATTTATAAATCAGTACTTCAGAGATTTATAAAAAAGTAAAATATTTATTTTTATTGAAAATTCATAACCTGAAAGCACTAAATGAATTATTCGTAATAAGTAATCATTAAATTACTAATAAATGCAAAATAATCAATACATACATATAAATATACATACATAAATACAGAAAATTAAATCAGTATCTTTAAATTAAACTTTAGCCTAACAATTTATCACTATACCAACATACCTTTTGAAAAGTGTTGAAAATGAGAATCTAGATTTCTTTGGTGATGGCATATTATGTTTTAGGTGTTCGGAGCTGGGACTTAAGAATGCATATATAGCTTCACTTTGATTTAAGCGCTCGTCTTCTAAAATAAACTGAAAGGGGAAAAAATTAATAAAAAAAAAATGAATATGATATGGCTTAAAAAGGCAAATATTGATCAAAAATTAAAACCAAAAGATAATTTTTTTTAAATACATAGTAATGTTGTGGTTAAGTACAGCAAGTCAATACTTAACCACAACATCACTCACAATAATAAATCAGCCCTGGTTGAGATCCGAAACGTCGGCCAGAAAGGTCATAAAAATATGCCATAATACCCCAGAAAACACAAATCAGAAGATAGTTCTTTGATATTTATAACAAATTATATATAAATTATATTTAAATCACTTACAAAGATACACAGGAAAAATCGATCAATCAAGAAAATATATATATGTACTTACAATGGGATTTACCACAGTTACGTACATTATAAAAATTAAAAGTGTCAATTAAAAAATAAGAGATGAAACGAATAATGGTTTGGCCGGATACCGAATATCCAGCGAGCCCCTCCGCTAGAAACCCAGATATTCGGCCCATAGCCTTGAACGTGTTGCAATATGTTTAGATTCAAGCTGGGCCGCAGAGGACATTGTCGTAAGTGATTAGCGAGCGAGTGACAAGCATTGATTTACCACATTAGAGCCTCGTTGAAAACTGAATTAGAGTCGTTTCATCCCTTAAGACGAGATCCAAACAACGACCCAAGGTTCAAGACAAACTATTTGGGAGCTGTTAAAGCTGAAAGAGTCTGACAGAAAATCCTGTTGGAATATATAAAAATGCCTTACGATGAATCTTCAAACAGTGAAAGTTCATCGCTATCTTCTAAGCCTGCTAAAAGAAACGGAGGCGACGAGGCTGGAAGTCACTCGCAAACACGACACCTGGTCATTTCAACGAATTGGCAAATAAAATTAATAGTCAGTGTCAGAAAGGAACGCAATTGCAAGCGAGATTAAAGACAGTTCGAGTCAACCATAGTCACGACCATTTGATGGTCAGCTAATTCAAAACAATACTTTCGGCTCCTTGTATGTTGTTGTATACAGCGAAGGACTATTTTCTGAAGACGGTCAAGTTAAGCAAAACAAGCGCAGTTGCTTATTGCCTTAAAATGCAGAGAAACTTATGTTCATTTATCATAATTTGCTAGTTTTTAATACTAATCAATTTCTTGATTAAACAAATAATAAAAAAAAATCTAAGATTATATGGTTTTTGTTTGCTTACAAGTATCTCCCTTTATCAATAAAACAATTCACTGGCATTAGTTTCATGAAATTTTTGCAGTTGAATCAAAATCCGGTATCCGCTAGATATTGATCTACTGTCCGGTATCCGGCCGGATAGTAACCGGATATCCATTTGATCTCTAATAATAATCTATGAGACTACAATGACATTTTTAAAAGCAATCTATTAGCGGAAGAAAGTTCTGGGTTCAAATCCCAGTAGTAACTATGTTTTCTCAAAACATAGATAGATTTTTCCGTGTATTTTTGTCTAATTATAATTTAATACCAATCTGCAAATAAATGTGTATAAGACCAACTTTAACAGGTTCCAACTCTATTGATTATTTTTTTCTAAATGTCAGATCATTTCTCTCTGGGAATGTGACACACTTAATAATTTATAAAATATGTTGTGCGGTGGAATATAAAGAAAAAATAAGAAAACTTACATCAAGATACTTCTGTATCTGCATTTTGGCCTTGTCGAGGGAATTTTTGTCAGTTTTAACAAATAAAAACTTAAAAGAGTTGGAAGGCAATTCAAGATTTTTAACACCAGCACATAATGGGCGCAGCTTCCGATGTAGTTCCTAAAAAATAAAGGTGGACAATATAAAAGACTGATAAAAATAAATTATATGACAAATCAAAATGTATTTTGGTATGGAACTATGTACAACACTAGCTGTACAACTGTGAAAATCATGGGACATAATAATTGCAGGATTTTGAAGCTGAAAATTCATGAATAGAAAACTATTATTTTTTAAATTGACCTTATTTGCTTAAACCTAAAACTAAATATAATAATATAAAATGTCAAGTCGAGGCAAATTTGGTAGGGGCGATCCTTGCGGGTTGCCTGAGCCCACGCTGGTTGCGTGTCACACTCTAATTATCTAAAGTTGTAATTCCGGCAAGTTACGGACTTGCGTTATGTATCTGTTACATGAATTTGTATAGTTTTTAATCAGAAGTAAATGTATCAACCCTACCACTGCCCCAACAAAAAATTATAATTCAAATTCAATATGTTCTCACGTCTGTACTTGTATTTAGTAGACGTGGGTAAGACCGTTTAGTCTAAAGACATATATCACTGAATATGTATCACCAAAAAGAATGAGTCTCAAAGACCCGTTTGTTCGAATGATAACTCACTTCTTCCATCTCCTTCCTATCCCTTAGAGTGCCATTATTATGTGTATTTCATGTATTAAATTGACAAAATAACCCCCGTCCCAAAACCACTCTACCCCGGCATTGCCACCGACCGGGACCCTCCACGACCGCAGCCCCAACAAGATACACACAACCAATATGTATATGCGCACCGATTACATATACGTTCGCAGCGGAATCCGGCCGGCAACAATACAAAAAACGAAGAGACGCCGATACAGTAGTCCAACCACTCCATCAATTCAATTATAATATCCCACCGCAAAGTTTTTGTTTCTTTGCAATATTTTAAGCAAGTTAAGAGCCCTTAGCGAGTTTAAAGAGCATCTTATGACCCTATATTACACGCAGTATGACTTTTGAAATAACAGTTTTTAGTAACCTAGGTTAAAACTAGTGATGTAACGAATACTACTTTCACGAATACGAATACAAATATCAAACCTACTACTTGGCGAATACGAATATGAATAATTCAATAAGGTAATAAATAACACACCATTGTTCTTTTTTTACTAAGGGATTTAATTATTAAAATTTACCACCGGCAAATTTTTGTTCAGAAAGTACGTAATTTGTAACTTCTCAGGCGCTAGGTGATTTCTTTCATTCGTTTGTATATTCCCAGCGGTAGAAAATAATCTTTCTGATGCGACAGTAGACGGCATTAATGAAAAATACTTCTGGGCCAGTTTTCTCCAGCTTAGGGAAATATATATCTTCACACCAGAAAAGCAGTGGATCAGCAGGTGATATATTGGGTTGTTTTAGATATTTTAGAGCGAGTCCCCGAACAAAACAAAATAAACTCGTCTCAATGGGCCAACTTTGTTTTGGAACGAGTTCACTAACAAGTCATGTACACAAACCGATATCTTTTTTCTTTATAACAAAAACAAACAAATAAAAGTTATATTTAAATTTAACTTAATCAGATTTCTTAACGAAATATGACGCATTTCACGCTTAAGAGAGGTCACGTTATTAGATTTAATTTGAAATTATTTTATAAGAGTTAACACTTTTAATAATTAATTAATAATTATAATAATAATTAACAATTCAAGGGACCCAAAAAAAAATCATTTTGAATTATACGGAACCCCGTTGATTCAAAATTCAAAGTAAAAAAAAATTTAAATTTGCAATACAATTGTGAAATTCGTCAAAAATCGTAAAACTCATGAAAAATGTCATTAATTTAGTGAAAAACGTCTGTATTCTTGCATATTTCGAGAAATCATTTTGAAAACGCAATATTTATTTTGCTAATACGAAGACCGCGATAATTATATTACTATTTTGTTCTCACTTTTTGTTTCTACATATATACTTTGTTAAAACTTGCGAAAAAATCGAAATATATCGAATTTTCAAAAATATATCGAATTTTGTGAACTAAAATGTATTTATTTATACCACAAGGGACTCAAAAATTATTTTGAAAAATCAAAAATCGTGATGTGATTGCGAAATTCAACAAAAATCGTAAATTTCGTGAAAAAAAGATAAATTTTGTAAAAAACGTCTGCATTTTTGCATATTTCAAGAAATCATTTTGGAAACGCAATATTTATTATGCTAATACAAAGACCATCCCTTTTTATTACAAAAGTATCCGAAATTGACATATTTTATGTTCTCATTTGCGAAAAAATCGAATTTTTTTTCAATTTCATCAAATTAAAAAAAAAACGATTTATGTGAACTAAAATATGTTGATTTATAGCGTAAGGGGCTAAAAATTATTTCGAATTACCGGAGTTTTCGAATTATCTGAGTCAATCTACTATGAAAATTGCATTTTGGGACTTATGGATTATAAAAATTTTGAATTATGGCGAATTAAGAATCATCGGGGTTCGAATTAACGGGGTTTTACTGTATAATGAAAAATTATAAAAACAACAAAAATTATTGTAAATGTGTATACCTGAAAATGCTGCAAGGACCTCAATAACACCCACCCTGTGGAAATGGCTTCTGCATCATCATCCTCCCCATCACCCGAAGGTTCATCTTTTTGTACAACCAAAACAAATTGCGGAGGTTGTGAGTCTTCGATTATCTGTAATGTTACGATGAAGAACAAAATCAGAGAACAACAAATTTGGTAATCAATAAAACTTTTCATTTTCATATTACATAACTTTGATATATATTATCTTAGCTATTTGATCTCATAAGAAAAATAGTAACCTCAGCACTCTGTACGGTGGCTCTCCACTTGCCAAGGTGCTGGGCCCAGGTATGGGCTCGAGCCAGGTGAGCCTCTAGCCGTCTGCGTTCCCCGGCCAGGGCCATCACTTCTCGCTGTAGCAGTTCCAAGACTTTGGACTCGGGCTTAAGAGAAGCACGCAATGCTTGTAGGGCCTATATACACATAAATATAATGAGAATAGGTAAATACATATGTTAGGTAATATAATCCACATCAAAGTAGGACAAAAATATGTGGGTTGTGTTATTCATATTTACCGAAAATGAATTTAAAGTTTTGGTGCTGGCACATTTTTTCACAATAGTAATATGTTTTTACAGAATGTGTAAATTGATCATTAGTACCTGAAGAAAAATTTTTGTAACATGGCGTATTGATATCAATAGCTCAATTTGAAATAACTTGATTTTTCCACAAGACCCGAAATCATTTTTATAAGTGATTTGACTGAGAATTGAAGGCTGGGGCCAAATTTTCTATATTCTATATTTTCATTGAAATGAATTTTAATACCTGTGTTTTATTATCGTAACGTTCTTGGAGTTGTTCCAATTTCTTGCGAGCATAACTAGAGTGCTCGCCTACATTCAGAGCCCCCACGGCGCTTTCATTGGAAGAAACTGAATCACCCGATAATTGTCTTTCTTCCAATGGAGAATTTTCAACAATTTGCTGATCTGCAATAAAAAATATATTATTTAGTACCTATTTCCATTAAATATTTGGCAAATTAAGATTCATGATTAATATAAATCAAATATAAAATAATTTCCAGGGTACATTTTTGTTTTCCCACAATCAAGACTGTCTTCATAGTGGTGTGTAGCTGAGCAGTCTATAAAAGAAGATCATTGTTCCTATTGAGTCATTTTCTATTTCTCCACACAATTTGCTTATTTGTATTAACGCCAATTAAACTGGACATATGTCCATTAACATAACATTATGCATATATATTATAACCTATTTTTACTCCCTTTCTTTTCTCTGTTGTCTGCCGAAAAAACTTTGGATCGATTTTGATTGTCCAATTGAGCTGAAACTTTGCAGGCAGACTTGTGGCAATGATAAAAATGATCAAACAAATTTTAATTTAAAATTTTTTAATAATTATAGTATAATTTTGGATTTTTCAAAATTTTAGCGATTTATGTATTGTTTAATTTTCAAGCCCGACATGTGGAGTAGGCGCGAAACCTGTTTCAATGAGAAAGGGAGTATAATAAAAACTTAGTTTTTATGGGTTAGTTTTTTTACTATTCCGACTCAGTTATTGTGATGTAATGAAGAAATGTGAACCAGCCTGCAATTCTTCAGTAGAAGTTCTGGTTCTTCAGACTGTTCCTGAGATACTTGTAGTGAGTACAAAGATATATTGGAAGTTGCCAACATCTCAACATAAATCGAGCGCACATCTGACACCGATCTTTTAGATTTCCTGATACCTGATGTATTTCATTATTTCAAAATACATCCTAATTACTCTCATTCTTATAATATCTTTTGAACACAAATAGTATACATACGTACATATATTACGTTTACATATACAGTCGTCATTCTCTATAACAAAATCCAAGGGACTGAGCAATTTATTTCGTTATAGAGAGTTTCCATTATAAAGAGTGAGGAACAAAAATAACTTGTTTATCTGAAGCATAAATAATTTATTTATCTATTTGCACCATTGTATTACACTAGTTATAACTTAAATATAAACATATATAAATTAAAACTTTAACAAGTCAGTCAACTTCCTTTATACTCCTCTGTTATATCAAAATGCTGCATATTTAGTAGGTATTTTAATCTGGAAACTTTTCGAATCCACCTAGAGTCATCTTTGAATGAATAATAATATAAAATGAATGAATGAATAAAAAATTTCAATTTGGCCGTATTCATAACTTGTTTGATGCTGGGTGGATCGGGTTCCTCCGTTTTTTTCTCCTCGTCTTCTTGATCCCGTTCTCTCTTAACAATTTTCAAGATTTCTTCATCGGTTAACTCAGTTGTTGTGGCCACACCCTGATCCACTGCAGCGTATAGCTTCTGAAGTGAAGGTGATTGATATATTAATCTGCTGGATCCACTCACTTAGCGGCAGATCATGTGACGGTTCAAATTCTAGTTTTGTGGAGCAGTTAGTTTGTAATCCTGCGTGGCAAAAATAAAACAGTTGCTGCTATCACCTCTTTCCAGGCTTTGTTCAGAAGAACCCATGCATCTAGAATATTATTAGAGACCTTGCTGTCCAAGTCGATCTCATTTAATTTTTATTAGCACTTTTGGTCAGTTAGCAGCGAAACGCTTGTCGTGTTAGCAGTGAAAAAAAGCTGTTCGATATTCTTAAGATTAGGGTTGAAGGGGTGAGCGAAGCAGTTGTCCACCAGCAGTAGGATTTTTATTCCCTTCAGATTATATCCCATACTCGCATTACCTTTCCGAAAAGTTAGGATATCATCCATGCGGACTTTTTGGGCTAATAGGTGACCGGTAACATGAAATTTTTGAAACTGCGTGTTCTGTTCTATTTTTCTGTACGATTCATGTCCGCTAGCACTGGTAATGCTCTCTTTAGAGTGTTTGTCAACTACACACTGCTCGTTTTTAAATTTGAGACTCTAGTCTGGTTTTTTTTAAAAAACTTTACCACCCCTTCTCCAGGCAGCCGTCGGAGACGTTTCTATCAACATAACGGGCCTTCCGTAAGTATTTCGTGTGACCTGAGGTAAGAAAATTCCATGTAACGGACTTTCTAGATGTCCCTTTATCGGAGGAAGTGTACTGATTTTTTCGCTATAAGAGTGAATAAATACATAAGTTCTTATGGAAAACCAAACAAGTCTGGTTCATTTTTACGTTATAGTGAGTTTTTCGCTATATATGTATCAGGGTTCGAGGATATATATCCGCGGATATACATATATCATAATATACATATATATATATACACATATCACGATATTTATGGCTCGATTTTTATTTTCGATATGTATCCAAGGAAACTTTCTGCGGTCGTTAATATATGGCGCTAGTTGTATTTTAAAAGTGCTATGGTTGTTTTTTAGTTTAATTTGATTCATATAAACTGTTTGTTATTTCACACAATCACTCATAACACTACATTAGAAAGAGCAACTTTTATAACTTACATATAATAATTGCATAAATTAGCTTTGTTCAATATGCAATTCATTTATCTAATAAATAATGATTCATGTACAAAATAAATTTCCTAATTATTTCGAGTATTTATCAATTGACATGTGCAAAAAAGGAGAAAAGTTTCAAATTCAAATTTTTTATATATATTGGATATATGTACAGTGAAACTCTCTTAATACGTTTTTCAAGGGACCAGCAAATAAAAACTTATTAGGCGTAAAAACATATTAACAGTGATTTCAATTATTTTCATAAATTATTTACACTTTTTAATTTTGTGTTTTAATTAAATTTTCGTTTATATAATATGACAGTTTAAGGACATTTTATTTTTAAAAATTAAGTACATTTGTAAAATATTACCTATATAAAAACAATAAAAACCACTAAAACTATAAAATAAATTAGCACTGTTAAAAAATTTAAATATATATCGGTGTATATTGACAAATCAAAAACCTCATGAATACGAAAAAAATACAAAAAGCTTCGTGTATCTACTTTCCCTGGCTTGGTAAAGATTGCACATTTGTAAAAAATAACCATTTGTTAATAGTATTCTATTTGACTTCATTTTAAAAATTTATCCCTTTTGATGATTTCTACATAATTTAGGTATACATTCAACATACCGCCTTGAACAACGTCCTTTTATTTGTGATTAATTACGATTTTCTTTATTTTAATTACGTGTGATTTCAGACTACCTTAATATTTTCCCGGGCGCGAAGAAAATTCGCAGTCTTTTTTATTGCTAAATTAAATTAGATCCGTTTTTTGTAACTCATTAAGGTCGGTGCCACACTACGCGTTTCTTCCGTGGCGTATTTGACGTCGCGTCAAATCCGCAACCGAATTTAGCCATCACATACCTACTATATTCCGAGGCGGACCGTGCGGAGAACAAACACACGTGCGGACAATCTGTCAAATGTGGCGCGTTGCAATCAAAAACACGAGACGCGACGTAACCGATTTTACGTTGACGTAAGTTCCGCGGGCAGGGAACCGAACAGAATGAGCGTTCGGCCGACGGCGGAACGATTGATGATCTGCGTAGTAGCGGCGTTCCGCGGCGTCAAAGACGTGACGGAAGATACACCTAGTGTGACGCTGGCCTTAGAAAACAATAGGAGATATTGCGTAATTAATACTGCCAATTGTTTCCTTGAAGAAATACAACCAAAATGAAAACAGTTTCGTTTAGGCGAATTTATTTTGCGCCAATAATAATCGCCGGATAAATTTATTTATTAAATATTATTTTATTAGCCTATTCAAATACTACAGGGTTTTTCAGCGGCTAGAACTTTTGTGAAGTCGCCAAACCCACTTAATTTTTATTGCGCTTATTTTTCATTTTTAGTAATGTTGAACAAAATTTCGTCTTCCGAAAAACGTATTATGAAGATTTATTTGTATGAATAAATTGAGTTTGGCTATAAATATTTTCACGACTTGGGCGAGAAACGAACATAAGCGGGAAACATATTAAGCCTAAAAAAATATGGGATCTGTATGGGACTTTTTCGAGACCGCCGAATTTAAACTTATGTAGCGGGAAAACTTATTAAAATTGAATTTATTAAGCGAGTTTCACTGTATATCAAAAAATCTGATTTTTTGATTTTTTAATATAAAATTCGTATTTTTTCGAACCCTGATATGTATATGTTACAGCGAATTTGCATTTTTAGTGAGACTATACTTTCACTAGTAAAAATGTACTTTTCCCGGTCGGGCAGAGTGGGGGCAGTGAAAACATCTAAATCAACGAATTCTCAGATTCACTACACATAATCCGTGAAAATACATTACTCAAAGCATAGACAATATATCGGTGAAACCATCAATTTGTACACGTAATTCTTAAAGCGTAGAAAGTATAAAGGCGGCACTACACTAGACGATTTTTATTCATTTTGCAGTCCTATTTTAACTCCTAAATTAAAATAGGACAGCGGCACAGCAAAACGAATACGAATCGCGAAGTAAGGTGTCGGCTGAAAGATCGCGCACTATGGTTTTTTATGATATCTGACGACTGCCGGAACAAAACGAGGTTATGTCACCATGTAAATATTGGGGGGTTAAGGGAAAATTTTTGTTAATGAATATGTATTTTGTCAATTAAGTTTATTAAATATGTTTTTTTTATAACAATACAACAAAAGTTTATTTCTTACAAATATAGAAACATAAATAAACATACACCCGGTATTATTAATTTTAAATGAACCTTTAAAAGTGCGTCAAGTAACAAACACTCGATGCGAAAAATACAAAAATCAAAGAGATTCTAAGTCATCATTTACGTTTGAATTCATTCAGATTCTTCCGCATTTCCAATTTTCTATCTTTTTCTCAAAAATGTGTCTAATGTCGTTTGCGTTTCTTGTTTGCGCACGTGTAAGCACGGGTGGTAGACGTACAACATAAAGTGCGCGGTTTTTAAGTTCGCAAACTTACTCGGCTCGACGTCGGTGACAGACGTGAAGCTTGCTCGCACCGTATCATTTTTATGAGTTTAATCGACTGTCTTTTGAATTATAAGATGATCAGAATTTCGTAAGTGTTCGCGATTAAAATTTTAAAAATATATTACGTTTTAGTTACCTACCTAAACTAATCATTGAATATCAAAGACCAGTCCAGAAGTGTGACAGTTCGAGAAACAGAACTATCGCCACAGAATAGAGAATATGCTATCGCTCAAAGGATAAAAATTAGAAATACTGTCGCTTTATGATGACTTTGGACTAGACTAGTGTAGAATGAGACACAAAACGCAAAATAAATTTTGAAAAACAAGGTCCATGTGCCATTAGAATCTTGTTATAAAATCATATAATGAAGAATTGGTGCAGACGAAACTTTCAACACTTCAAAATGACTATTTTAATAATATCCGTTACCTACATAATGTTGATTTGCACAGAAGAAATTAATAATGCAGTAAGAACCTTGTTCACGCAATGACTTATTAAATTGTTATTCAAGGCCCGGTTGTTTCAATTTGGATAAATAAAAGTTTGTTTAAAAGCATAGATTTTTACGGAAACGGATTTCAGATTTGTCAAATTTAATTTTTGACAGTTCGGAAACCAATAAATTCACTAATAAGTGCAAGTTAAAATATTGTATTCATTTCTATTGGTGAAAAACTCTTTGAATATAATAAGAATGACCTTGAATATACTTTCTCTAAAATGCCAGTGAATGATGGACTCACTAGAAAATCAGATTCACTGTAACATATACATATGCAATATCTACAGAAAATTGTTTCTTTCTAGAAAATAGTATGAAAAGTTACCTTTATTGTCATCATCATTTGCCATTGCTTTTATTAAAGATCTGTATTGTTCACTTAGTAGAAAAGATTGATAATATTTATCTTGCAATGTATTTATAACCATTTGCTGAACTTCGTAAAATACTTCTGGACCTTTGTCTCCAAGTAGAAAGGCTTCCATTCTTTTACGGGTTTCCTAAAAAGATAGTTCTGATATAATTTTATTTTATTATATCCAATACGCGATTGGCAAGTATATGTATTTTAATTAAGTCCAAAATTGTTGGCTTGTAAATATATCTCGCATTTAAAATACTCTGTATCAATATTGTAAAACTATCATACCCATAAAGTATAAGTCCAATAACATAAAAATTTATTATGTATGTTTAAATCTTTAAATATCACATTTAAAGATCATCACTACAAATGCATATTTCAGAATTTTGTAAAAAAATTTTACTATTCATTTATATCAGAATGTGCATAAAAAAATATAAGCATAATTATTGTAAACAATGTTCAGTTTATCACTTTTATATAAGAACAAATGATCTACCTAAGTTATTGCCATAAAAAAATTGCAGTCTATCATATACATTCTGATATAAATGAATAATTAAAACCCACAATTTCATAAAAAAATGCCGAAATATGCATTTGCAGTAGTGGTGGGCGATCCGGCTCACCTGATTGATCCGGCTCATCCGCTCAATCGTTCAAATTGAACCGTTTCAGTGAACCGGCTCAATCTGATCTGAATCTAAGCTGAATCTGAATCTGAGCTGAATCTGAATCTGAGCTGAATTTGAGCTGGATGTGAATCTGAGCTGAATTTGAGTTGGATCTGAATCTGAGCTGATTAGTTCTTTGAACGGAACGAGTCACAAATCTTTTGAGCTGTTGAACTATGAATCTTTTGAACGAACGCTTCAAGGCGCGGTTGGATGACAGATGTCTTGTCCGCTGGACGTGTGCAGATATTCTTATGACTCATGTTTTACAATTGTCGGATATCAGTATGCCTACGAATAGTGATAATTAAAACCAAAGCGATACATTTTTATGAACATTAACATTTATTTTGGCTTCGATTGTATATTATCTATTGAATAGAAGAGCAATTATTTGAATAAAATATCAAGTCATTCATTAAAGTCATTTTTTGTGTATAAACGATATTTACAAGCTTTGTAATAAATTTCGAGTAAAGAATATAATTTTCGTCTTATGACGGAGACAAAATAGAAGTCACTTTTGTCACAGTCACAAATTTTAACACAATCCTAAAAATTAATATCACTTGAGGTCGTGTGTTGTAAATAGCACAGAGTGTTTAAAAACTTCTTTAATATTAATTGACACATTAAATCTATTACACGCTTCAAATTTGATGTTATAATATTAATAATACAAGTTTTAAATATATTCTGGTGAGTATTAATAAGTACCCTATGTTGGTATTCACTTCTCTTATTTTAATATCTTGACGCATGTGCAAACAATAAGATTTAATAGGTGATCCGTCTACACTGTGTTTGCGCTCGCCATTCTTTCGCTCAGGTTGATCGGATGAGCTGAACGCCACCGAGTCTTCCGCTCAAACAGAGCTGATGAGCTGATTGAGCTGGTTGATCTGATTGATCTGATTGAGCGTTGAGCGGATAGAAATCCGGCTCAACGAAAAGATCCAGTTCACTGAGCCGGTTCGTTCGCGAACGACGCACCTCTAATTTGCAGTGAATGTGCCGCCTTAATATTTTTCTTTTCTTTTCGACTTCAAACCACAGATTTAAAGTTTTATAGTGAAGGTATAAGAAATGCAATAAAACAAACCTTGTCGACCTTTATTTCGGCACTAGGTGATCTAATGTATGTGTAAAATATTTCAGCCCCTAGCTGGTGCCAGTTGCTCCGGTGACTGGCCCTCAGCTCCTCCACCGCCGTCCAGTAGCCGACTAGGCCTTGGGAGCACAGGGTCTCCAAGAACAAAGACAGGTGGCGACGGCCCAATACGCTTTCTAATATTGTGGCAAGTGACAATACCTGTCAAATCAAATTATCGCTCTTATATAAAAGATGTAAAGTTAAAAATATAATCAAATCCATAATTAAGTAAAATAATATATATTACAATATATACTATAACAACTGCACAAAAATTTATATTTAAAACTCAATAACAATTCTGTTATCCGTCCAATGACCAACATTGCCATACATGGCAGCATAAACAATGGATACTTATGGAAAGCTTTAAAAGATTAAAAAAATGAGGCACCTAGCTATAATTTTGTTGGAGTGTAGCAGGTGTTAGAACAAGGGAAAGAATATAGAATGAGGTAATCAGAGAGTCCTCAGAAACTGATGCCCTTTTATTCCAGCTAGATTAGTTACGTCTATGAATATGGTAAAGGTACAAAATAAGAATGTTCCCAAACAGCCACTTAAGCATTTTATCTTCACCTTTAGGAAGAAGACTAGTCAGATGCCTGTGATGCATGACATAAAAAGGCTGTATTTGCAGTGAGAATAAGTAATGGGGTAGTAGCTGAAAACTGAGATGTAAGAAAAATACATGTAAATTATGAAAATAATTTGTGATAAATTATGAAAATAATTTGTGATAAATTATGAAAATAATTTGTATTTCTCATGAAATAAGCAAAAAGAGGTATTAAGATAATGTATGCACATATATAAATAGTGAAAGGATGAATTGGAGGAAACAAATTTACTGTCTATAATGAAAGACAAGATTGAAGTATAAAAATTGACTTTCGAATTGACAAATGTTACAAAACTGACAAATCACTTCTGTGAGTGATTTGAAAATGCACCACATGTGGCTGTTTTCATGCATTACAAATTAATTTGATCATTATTTTCTCAACTAGACAACATAGACAATCATACTAGGGAGCTACATTTCAACTCACTTTGGCATTGTCCGAATCATGTGACGGGAATGGACCTTCCCATCCCAAAGTCGTGAGTGCTGACTCGCACTGTCCTTTAGCATATGACAGCTGAGAGATATATCTCCTGAGCTTTCTTGCAGCCGCTACTTGTCGCCTGCCGACCCCTGAAGCTCCTCCGCGGCCTCCAGACCCCCCTGATGCACCATCAGCCCCCGTGTCCGCCTCCACCCCTCTTGCCCTGTTCATGTTCTGCAACGTGGTTGCCTGCATGATCTCGGCTACAATGTTGTAGCTAAAATATATAAGAGGCATTATAGACAACAATATGAAAAATAATCATACATACGAGGTTTGATCAAAAAATAAGCGGAATTGTTTAATTAAGTGAGCTGTATAAGTCCAACTGTTGATCGTAAAAAGCGCTGGCACAACTATTGTGATAATTGCGAATTATCTACATTAAATATAATATTTAAAGTTCTCCAAGTCGACGACAATGCAATATTTATTATGCTAATGCAAAGATCACAACATTTCTAGTACTAAAGTACCCAATATCTGCTGTTCTCACTTGCGAAAAAAATCAAAACAATTTTTCCATTTCATATGGATGGCCATAATCAAATTAAGAAATATTGATTGTATTATTTGTATGTATCTACTTAAATTATTCGATAAATTACACCTATACGTTTCGGAAAAATCTTTCCATTGTCATGGAAATCTGATGATGGAAAGTTTTTCCGAAACATGTAGGTTTAATTAATCAAATAATATAAATAGATACATACAAATAATACAATCAATATTTTTTTTAAATGTCAATCTACAATGTTGCTGAATCAATTTAAAAAAAAAATTTTGGAAGGTTTTGAATTTATGTAGGGCTTCCTTAATATTCACTGAAATTTAATTTTCGATTCCGCCTTTTTTCCGACTCAGACCAACACATAACACAGTTATTAAAAATACAATTGTCTACAAATATGTGAAATAATAAGATATGTCAGTACATAATAACTTCTTACAAAGAAAATTAAACATTTCAACAACACAAACTGAGTTCTTAGAAAAAAGAATCGAGCTAAAGAGTACTTCTTCAAACTTTATGAAATCACTTTGTGGCACCATTTTTATATGTAGCTCCATAATATTCTGACACCCTCTTGACAAGGTCTGCCTCCAAAATCCGGACCACGGAAAGTGTGTCTTTATGATCCCTCTCCTCACTTCCTTTCATCATGGTTTTACTAACACACAATATTTACATCTAATTTCATTTATATTTCTTTCTATCCTTCCTCTGATATTTCAAACTCCAATTTGGTGTGGATTTCAAAAAGTTTTCTATTATAAATTAATCAAATCTAATGATTCCAAAAATTGCATAGTATTTTTTTCAGATCATTGTGGCTGTCAATTCCTTGCATCAATATTTCAATAAAAAGTAATATGTCCACCCACCGTATTCTCTTCAAAGTGTCAATATCATTACAATTTTGTATAAGCTTTAGAAAATCTTCAAAGCTTCTGGCGTATTCATGTGTTCTGCTGTGCACAGCTGCTGCAGCGCGCTGGGCCTCCAAGTAGCTGAGAATCTTCATGTTCAAATAGTCAGGTTCAGTAATCATATTGATAGCTGGTTGTAAAACTGTAAGAGAATTGTATTTGACAGAATGTTATTTAAATTAGCATAAACCACTACCAGTGGTTTGTACTAATTTAACTAAACCGCTGTTATAATGTCTAACCACAAAGTTAATGCTTTTAATATTAATAATATTAATAGAATTATATTTGAATACATCATGAAACAAAACTCAAAATATCAATTAAGTTAATATTATTATAATATTAAAGGTAAATTTTAATCAACCCGTAATTTAATTAAAATATGTATGTTAACACTTTCCTACTTTTACGTGTACCACAACTGTGGAAAATCAACCACTGATACAAGAATTATACATATTGCAATACGAATAATAGCAGGCATAGGTTAGGTCATATCATTTATGTATAATCAACAACAATGTATAGTACATTCATACGCAATGAATTTACATTTAAAATCACTGAACCATGAAAACCACTATAAATGATTTTGATTCTGCCTTTCTGATTTTTTTGTCCACTTCAAAAAAAATTCTAAATTTCAAACTTGACACCTTAAAAATGTAATTTTTTGGTAGTTCAGACATCTGCATTGTATGTTTTAATATAATCCAAAACAATTAAAATTATGGAAACATAAGTCCACAAATTTTTAAATAAAATAAAAGTTTTTCCCGAATTTTTATGATGATAAAGATGTTCTTTTGAACATATCGTTGCTGTATATTATAAATCCTATGTGCCGTTAAGTACATTCTGAGATGAACGAATCAATTTGTCCATTTTTCATATAAATAATGGAGATATACTAAAAAAGCATTGCCGTTCAGGTAGTAATTATTTTAAAAAGGTAGGTGCCGTAGGTAGTAATTATTTAAAAAAAATACTGTGTACAATTATTTTTTTAAATAGTTTTATTTGTTTATCTCAGAATGTACTAAAACGTCACTTAGGATTACTTATATATACAGCGACAATATTGTCTATGTGCAAAACAGCATATGATCATATGAACCGCTTGTAACAGCTTAATATAAATAGTTTTTTGTCCATATGATTGTTCAACAAGAACAAAATACTGTTTACAGCAGCTAAGGTAATAATTATTTTGCATTACTGATAAGTCACTTGAAAGAATTGGTCCGAATATTGGTCCATTCTAATATTTGAATGTATCAATTGGTGAGTCTTTTAATATGTAAAGAGACCTGCAAAAAATTTATTGTGTATATTTTGGCTCATATGTGCTACTAAATTGATATAGGCAATATTTTAATAATTATTAGAAATATGATATTTAAGTACTTACTTTTACATGTTAAAACTTCTCTCAATAAATGTGTTGCAGGTGCTAGAGAATAGCATCGAGGTAGTAAGAACATTATGAAAAGTTCACTGATTTGTCTTAGAAAATTAATTTCGGCTGCAGTCGATATCAAGTATGGGGAAAGTGCAAATACTGGTGATGAGTTTGTTTCAGCTCTGAAAGAGACAAAATAAATAATATTATAACCTATTTTGAAAATAACAAGGTTGCCGAAAATGTCATTGCTATCCAAATATTCAAAAATAGAATGAGGATGTAGAGTTTTAAATCGGTGTTAAATTTCAAATATCAATATTGTTATGATGGCAAAGTTGGTTTTAACACTTAATAACATCAAATCTGAGTATACATATAAGAATTGATAAAATATTCAATTTTACATGATAGCAATCACACAATGATTATTGACATTACAGATATGAAAATTTTGCTTTAATTTTATGATTTGAATTTTAAGTTCTTGGGAATTGTTTATCGATGGTGCCATCTAAATATAATAATTTCATTTCCTGTCTGTCCTGTTAGTCCATAACATCCTGGAATTCATGGCTAAAAAAAAAAAATTACACCGCTGGAAGTATCGAACCTCTAATGCCTGGACAGCAGCGCGGCAACTAGATGACATAGACACCACCACTTCTCCGTAACACGTCAAAAATATACTATATCGCTATTACATTGCATTCCACACTTTTTTCATAATCAAGTTTTTTTGTGTGATTGTCTTTAATACGTCAAGTGCTGAAAATGCCTATAGGAATTTTCACAAAAATTCGCTGTGTGCTGAAAATGCCTATCGGTATTCTATACCGTGAGGGTTGGTACTAGACGATACGTCGTAAACTTGGGTCATTTTTGTTATTTTTTTGCATTCGTTTTGTTTATGAACATAAAGTTCGTTCACACAGGAATGTCTGTGTGTTATTTTTTAAATTTTATTTGATATTATTATATTTTTATGTAAATACAGTAAAACTTCGTTTTTACACTTCTCCAGGGAACAAAAAAAATCGGTGTAGAACTGAGGAAAATGTAAAAGTGAGGAAATGAAAATTGTATACAAAAATGAGCTTTCGATGGAAGTAAAAACAATTAATGCTTAAAATAATTTCATATTACATATGTTATTTTCAAAAATGTACATTATCTTTTAGAATACTTTTTACCTAGTTACTATTTTTTTATGTTGCTATTGTTAAAAAAAATAACCCTGTTTCAACGGCGTTGTAAATGTATTTTTGTATCAGTTCATGTACATCAGTTTGCCTCCAATTCTCTACTTGATTCAGGTCAACATTTGGGCCCTTATTCTCTAGGTAATCGCTAAATTTTAGAGGCCGATTATTTTTTGTAGTGCCCATAGGTATCTTCAATTTTGTATTCTGTTAAAAAAAATGGCGGATGCTCTAAACTCGGCTGCTAAATTTCATTTTAAAATCATGATGCATTTTATAATGATTTAAGAAAAAAAAAAATCAAGAAAGTACGTAAAACAAAATGAAATGCGAATTTAACAATACAAACTAACGAAATACTTTAAAAAACAATTCATAAGTTAATACATCGCGGCGGCCGTAATTTAGATCGCGCCAAAACGCGAGTGAAAACCGCCACTGCGCCGCCGTTCACGGAACATAGAAGCGTCGTTACGATTTTCGCGCGCTCAAATTGCTGATGGTAAAATGAGTACAATTAGTAAAAAAGAGCATTATTCAAGCGTTAAAAACATTTACATACACTAATTAGTGTGTCCCTTTTTACGTTACTTCATTACTAATGTAATTTGTAGGCGCTCGAGCCGGAGCCCAAACACAAAAGATCGTAACTGCCGCGTTGAAAATTCATCTAATGTTGGCGTATTGAGTTTTTGGAAAGAAAAAGTAAAATTCATAATTTCGCTCGTAAATTTCAATGAATTTGGAGTTGATATATTGAATTTTCTAAATAATTCGGTGTAAAACCGGGGAAGTGAAAAAAATTCATCCGCGTAAATTGCGGGAAATATTTGTATGGGAATGTATGGAGATGAAATGGGACTTCGAATTTTCGGTGTAAATAGCGGGAAAACGTAAAAACGAGGAACGTAAAATTGAAGTTTTACTGTACTTATTATTTTTTTACCAATTTGTATGGAAAAACACTTTTTAATGTGTAATGAAAATTGTTCTATAATAAAGTAATTTTTAGTGATTTTAATTTTTATGTAAGAGTTTAAGGGCCGGTTGTTTCAAGTTGGATTAAAGTAAGCGTTCGTTTAAAGTATATACATTTACGAAAACGGTTTGTCTAATTGGTGGAGAATGCAAAAATCTATGCTTTAAACGAACGCTTACTTTAATCCAACTTGGAACAACCGGCCCTAAGTGTAAACACAATTTTCACATTGTAGGAATATAAATTTTGGGTCAGTTATATTTCTTATATTTATGCTGCACAGACTTTCTAGTGTAATATTTTTCTAAGATAATTTTGCGCACTTACTGCAAACTTCTTGAATTGAGACACTGTCTACAGTGTAGAGAGCAGAGGATAAGTACAGAAATATTGCATAAGTAATTATCCCTGTAATTAAATAATGGATACATTTTTAGCACAATGAATTATCCCTGTAATTAAATTATGGATACATTTTTAGCACCGATGATGTCGAAGAAAGTCATTCAACAGTCAAAATGTTAAAATGTGTGTATATGTAATCTGGCAAAAGCTTGTATCTTAAAAAACAATTATCTCTTATTGAATCAATTCCTCATATTCTATTTATTGTAAAGAATCTAGGTATTATGCAGTTTTTTACCTCCCCTGTAAAATCTGTATTTAGCTTACAAGGTATTGTTTTATCATGGTGGTTTTCACTACATGTGGCTTAGCTAAGACACGAACCATTCATTTATGCCTTCTACGTTTGACAGGCTTTTTATTATATATAAATTTTATTCTTATAATATAGGGTGCTTGAGTTGACTGCAAAGTTATGTTGAAAATAACTATAAAACACAAAAAATATGTTTTTATTTTTTCTATTGATGTATCCTTTTCCACCCGGATTGATTGGATCATGCGTTCACATTAAAAAAAATATTTCTCGCTAACTTAACCATTTTGCGGGTTCAAACCGACCTGCAATAATTGTGCGTACACTAAGGGTGGAGCCAGTTCCATGCTTAATATTTTTTTAATGTGAATGCACAACTGTATTAATCTAGGTGGAAAGGAATATATAACCTTCTATATATTTAGTAAAAAACAAATAAAAAATAGTGTCAATTTTTGAAACCGGAATTAAAAGAATTATAATTCTAAAATTAATTGGTAGGCATATTTGACTGACTATAGTTCTCTTCTTCTTTAAAATATGTATTTTCAAGCTTCGGAATAACTAAATTAATGATTTCTGTTAAAAGCTACACATAAATAGATCTAAGAATTTAAATTAATAATGAAATTAATATCTAATAAATTAGATCCTATCGAATATGTACTTACACAGAGCTTTGGGCTATCCTTATTTTTTCAAAATGCAACGTAATTTTGGTCACCATATCGCACGCAATCAACTTGTCCCCATCAATCCTTGATATTCTCTCATTTAGATCTTGTACGGCACCCCAAAGATCCTCCTTAAATTGTTCAATCGTGATTTCCGGTTTGAAGGCATAATCTTTTAACCAGGACACAAGAAAATCTCTTAAAATTAAATCAATCAGTTGTTGGAGTAATCCGTCAACAGTTCTCCCAAAGACCACCGGTAAATGTGATTGTTGACCAGTTATAGCTTTTGAACTTTTAATGGGCTCAACCTGAAATGCATTTTAAAAAGTGTTAAATAAAAATACTGAAATATTAACAAAGTTAAACAATTATCAACAGGTTTTTGCTTACACTAATATTCTCGCGAAATACTTGTAGATCTTTTTCTATGTGTTCCAATAGGCAAGTTGGTGTGTAATGTTGTGAAGAGAGGTAAATATGCGCCCAAATCGCACAACCCAAACCGAAAGCCACAGATGATATTGTTAACAATGAAAAACATGTCAATGACCAAAACCAAGGCCATAGCAAAGAAAACAGTAAAACTAATATTCCCAAACCAGTCACTAGCCAATCCATGCTAAAATCAAAATCATTAATAAAGTATCCGCTTTGTTTTGTTCAACAGGAATAATCAATAATCAAACATTAGGCAACATACGTTTTCTCAAATTTCAACAAATTTAAAGCTTAAAATCATTTTTAGTAAAGAGGATATTTGTTCATGGGTTTTTTGATAATCAAACAAAATAATGATTGAATCACAGAGGATAAAATTACTGGACCGGTTGAATTATTTGTGTATGTTTTCCGCTACTTGACGTTTGGTCGTTTGTTGACAGACCACAAATGTCATGAATTTTTATGGCTGTTGTAAAAAAATTTGTACGGGTATTCACGTACCTTACATTTATTTTATAGCAACACCAATACCAAAATAAGCCGCTGTCACAAATATTTATCTGTATTTATCAGATCAGCTTTGACAGTATATTCGGTCCGTGATTATTGGTGATATTTTGTGGCTTCTTTTTCTAGACGCGTTATTTATCTTGTGAATTATTAATCCGAATTGTGTCATTATACTTCTCTTTCGATTTTATGTATTTGCTTTATGTATCTAAGAAGTCTGTGAATTTATCCTTGAATGTACGAAAAACAACTAACTACGCACGAACTTATTGTTGAAATCTCTTTGTCTTCATTGTTTCTTGTATTTTGAAATCAATCAAAATGCCCATATTGTACAGCGTAATTTCAAGAGGAACTGTAGTTCTCGCCAAATATGCCTCCTGCGCAGGCAATTTCGCTGAAGTTACAGAACAGATCCTATCGAAAATTGCACCTTTCAATGACAAACTCACCTATTCACATGGAAATTATTTATTTCATTATATATGTGAAAACCGGATTGTTTACTTCTGCATAACCGATGATGTAAGTATTATTATTGTCTAATTTTTTATCTACACGAATTTTTGGCAAATACATTGACTGCATGAGTGTTTGCAAATTACAAATTTTTGGATAGAATTAAATGCTTTAATTTATAAAAAATATAAGTTCTCCTTGAGTCGCATTTGTGAAAACTATTTATTAGTAATACATAATATAACACAACCTAACCTTATTTCATACATATAAGCGTATCCAACACTTCTTTTCTACGAAATGAAGCCCAATGCATAGCCATATCCATGTCAACTTCAACTGATTCTGTATAATACCTGATCGTATTTCGTCTGTTTTCACTGAGATTGTTTTGCATGCATATCTCTTTGTGTTTATCCCAGAGTTTAATGCTATTAATTTCTTAATATTTTGTGTAAAATCATCTAAATCATTTTGTCAAAACTAATATTTGTTTATTTAGTGTTTGAAATAGTTACATATTCTTTCTTGGTATTTGTACCTTTAGATCACATGGTATAGCTTTTTTTTATCTACTTTAGATTGGACATTTTTGTTTTTGGGATCAGAAAACCATGTGTTGACCACCCCAGATAATGCAAATTAAAATACCTGAAAACATTAAATTTTATCATGGTTTGTATAGTATCTTTTAACAAAAATTTCATTTTAAAAATTGTTGTTAAACAAACCTACATATTTTAGATATCCAAATTTAAAAAATACCCAAAGGTTAACACGGTTAATAATGTATTATATATTATATTAGAGGTTTTGGATGGAAATGTCGCATTTTGAATAAAAATACAAATATAGTGATAAAACATTTATTTCTTATTTGATATTTATAATGTAATCTCCATCTATTTCTATGACATTCTTCCACCTATTTACTTGTTTACAAGATGTTCAGACAAATAATGCTGCATCAATCGAAACAGGTGCTAGTCAGATGGGACTAAGTTCGGTGAATCGGAAGAATCGGTAAATGAATACATAAATAAATATAAATAAGTAATAGGGTGGATGGGCAATTACTTTCCATCCAAGATCCATTGATTTTTTTTTTAAATAAATAGAGATGCGAACACGGAATTTATTATTATTTTTTTTTTTTTTATATTTTTTAATTTTTTTTTTTTAAATAAATAGAGATGCGAACACGGAATGATTTATCACATGTGATTTTTGCTGTATGCAGTCTGATGTTGTCATGTTGAAAAAAATTGTTTCTTCTGAATATTGACGATGTTTTAGTTTGTATTGCCTCATTTAAACGGTCGTGTTGGCTGCGGTAAATCTCGGTTGTCATGTTACGGTGTATGGTATGCTATGGCTATATAGAAGCAATTTTTAATGGATAATCCCAATGAAATCCCACCACACCGAAAAAAAGACCTTGCATATTGAGAGATTCGGCTTTGGTGTCTGTTCTTTTGAGGGCCATTGTTTTTTGTGAATTCGATTCAAATATATGACCCAATTCTCATCCCCAGTTTATGATTTTTTTCAAGTTCGATAAAGTTCTCGATTGTCCACACCCTCACGGCCTTATTCTCCTCGCTCAAATCGTGCGGCATCCAAACTCCTTGTTTGAAAAATATTTGAGATATTAGATTGAGATCTGATATAGATTTGAGACATAGATTGAGATATCTTGACAGATTGAGATATCTTGACATAGATTGAGATATCTTGACATAGATTGAGATAGAGAGAGAGAGGGAGAGGGAAAGAGTAGTTTTCAAAGTACCCGATATTGACATATTTGTTATTCTCACTTGTAAAAAACATCGAAATATTTTTTCAATTCTGTCAAATTTCAAAAAAATTTGAATTATTTAGGTACACAAACTAAAATGTATTGATTTATGGCGCAAGAGGCTAAAAAAAAATCGAATTACGAATTACAGGGGTTTTCGAATTATCGGGGTAAATTTAGTATGAAATTCACATTTTGGGTCTTGCAAGTTTTAAAAATTTCGAGTTATGGCGAATTTCAAATTATTCGAGTTTGAATTAACGGGTTTTTACTGTAATTTGATTTACATATCATGATTTAATAATCACTATCATCAATAATTGAGCCCTTGCCCGGAATAACGTTGTATCCAACACAAACGTCAATTTTGAGTTATTGATGCAGTTATGTTGGGTGTGATATTATGCATCGTTTAAGGTAGATAATATGTCAAGAAAAAAATATTTAGACTTCTGGCTGCATTTTAAAGTTATTGGTTTATGGAAGAACGATGTATATTGTTTCTCAAAATGGCGTCACCGCGCGTCAATATCGTGGAGCGTGGCTTAATTCACATGAATAAAGGGACAAAACGAACATCTAATGTTTTAAACTGGAAAGATATCAAAGCCAATAAGTTGAAGGATACAAGAAAGGAGTGTTTATCCAGAAAAAATATTATCAAACCTGCAATTGACCCGCCGGAACATGTTTGTGGAATAACGTTGTATACGATTTGGCAGTTCTGATTGATATTGTAATTTCATATGTGACAATATTATTTTGTCGAACGTTAACCGATTTTACTCAATTGATTTATCCATATTGATATTTGAAATGCTTTTTGATAATAATTCTGGCATTATAGTGCTCTTTATATCGTAGCTTAATGTAATACCGATACAAAAAATTTATTTAATTCCTCGTTCTTTATCGTAGGGTCGGGTTTGAGCCAAAAATGTTTGAATCCGGGATGTTTTCTCCATTTTAATTTCAATATAAATATTCAATCAGCATTCAGGTTACTGAATTACAATCAAAAAAGTAATTATCTCATCTTGTGTATTGAGAAATTGAATGTCCGACGCCAAATTCAGTAAACAGACGGAGATACTGAGTAATTGTATGTACGAGAGACTTATCGTTCCATAAAAGCTCTTTACCTACTGATGATCCCATCACAATCAGAGCTCGAACCTTCCACAAAGAATTAGAATCATGGACCTCCTATAGCCTTCTACCAACTCTTTGTGGAAGAAGGGAAAGATTAGTTACCGTTTGAAAAAAAATCATGCAGTTAGGGAGCCTGGAACTAACTTCAATGTATTCTAATCCATTGCCAATTAGGCTATTTAAGATCAAGGACCTCGATGACATTTGTGAATTCATGTTAGATGAGCATGCTGCCTTTAAAAGGCATTATTAACTAAAGCAGAATAAATAAAAACATTTTGCGGAATAACGTTGTTTGCGAAAATTTCATATACAACGTTTTTCCACTGATTCAGCATGTTTTTTTACAATAGATTCAAATTTAATAGCCTTTTTTCCCTATTTTATATTGAGATTAGTTAAGAATTATATGTTTGTTATATTTAAAATATAAAATGTAATAAATTGTAACTGGTTTCATTTTTTCAATTTTTCTCGGAATGAGGGTTTTGTTGGATACAACGTTATTCCGGGCAAGGACTCAATTATGAAATAGAAATAAATAAATAAATAAATTAATGATAACGATTAATTATTTACTTTCAACTAGAAAATATATAGGTCTCACTAAACAGTAACATATCAGGAAACCAATAAAGATTTGTTGCTTTGTCTGAATCACGGTTTAAATATTTGATATAGGTTGAACTGTTAATGTAAAGACTGTTTATCTGATGACTCTTGTGTACTGTTCAGTAACTGAGTACTAAAGTATTTACTCTTTCACTGTATTTCAAATAAGAAAAAGTAAAAGGTACAACACATCTTAACTACTTACTGAAATCAAATTTTGTTATTATATATTATTATGTCTTTCGGATGAAATTTTGATCTGTGAAATATTTATTCTGTATTCCAATAGCAAGCATAGTTAGTTACCATGGGTTATCACCAAATGACTCCTTACTACTTAAAATTTAATTACTCAAGAAAATTACTATTTTTGCTTGGTGGAAATTGTTATACACGAGGTGCATCTAAATGTTGGTCAAAGGAAACAAGCGCACTGAACAGCTATAAAGATTGCAAATAATTAAAACAAATACATACAGACATTTTTAATGAATTGTTGAAGAGTTTTATTTTTGCAAGACAATGCTCGTCCACACAATGTAAAAAATGCCAGAGAATATATATATAATTCAATTCAATGAGGACTCCTTCCTTATTCCCCTTACATCCCCATCTTATCTCTGCCACCTCTTTTTGTCTTTAGGTTATCATTTGAGCGGAAATCAGTTTTAAAATGATATTGGTTTACAGAGGTTTTTTAATTATTCAGCAATAAAAATGATTCATTTTATGAAAATTTTATTTTTAAATTGTCTTTCCGTTGGGGACGTGTGATAAAAAAATATTTATATAAAAAATATGAGCATTTTTATTTACATCTCAAAGAGTGAAAAAACTTTACTAGTTTCGTTAGTTATTGCTAAGAATTCTACCAGAAAAGTTATGACTTCGCCCGTTATAAGTCCGGATAGCAGATGGTGGGTATCTTTTTTGAAAAATAGATTTGTTTTCTTTTTTTTTATAAAGATACCAATTGTTTTTTTCTTAAACTAATGTTTATGAAATCTACGGGTTAAATTTGAATACTATTATTATAGTTTTTTTATAATAATAGTATTCAATAATGTAATAAGAATATAATAATATTATAAAAATAATATTTTTTGCAAAATTATTTCAAACCTATTATTAACATTTGGTTCAGGCCCATACAATATATAGATTGGTCACTTTCTTAACCATTTGATGGCCCGTGACCTATGATATGTGTCAAGGTGGAATGCTCTGTTTATACGTCCATATTTTATGATTGTCTTCTTGATATGTATATAAAAAACTTGACCTGGGTGAGCGTACTTAGTGTCTACTCACACATCAATATGTCACTAAAAAGAATGCAATGGATTAACACAACACATACTAATTAATATTAAGTTGTGTAGCTATTGGGGCCATAGAAAGGTCCTGGGATCAAATTTTGGTAGTTGCTTCTTTGCATTTATTGTAGTTGATTGACTGCAGAAATAGTTCATCATGCTTACTTTTGTACATGCGTAATTCACCTCAAATATTAGCTATATATTTTTTTTAAATAGAAATGCATACACAAAATACATGTCACAGTAATATTCTCACTTTTTTCACGCTAAGCTAAGTGCTTGTGATATAAAAATTGGACTAACTTGCTGGTCTCCCAACGTGAGGCTTGATCACTAGGCCAGTGGCTTACTGATAAACTAACAGGATACATATATGTATTATTATATAAGCTTTATTTTTTTTATGTTCCATGATATTATATTTGTATGTTTTTGATTTTATGCAAATATAATAATCAATTTTACTTTAAATTCTTTAATATAAGGAAAACAATCTACTCCACTGGATTAAGATAAATTTGTCAGTAAATGTTTCTGTAAAGAATATTTAACATTTCCATAATATTCTTCCACCAACCATAATAGTTCACTTGCTTAGCTTACTTCAAATTGATCACATACATCATCATAAAATACTTCAAACAACACCTTGCATCACTCAGGTATAGACAGAGAAAATATGATGGTACATATGCCAGTGGCGTACAGTGAGAACATATAGCATGATATTTATTTAAACATATATTTGGAAAAAAAATCTAAATGAAATATTTATGTGGCAGAATAATATGAAAAATGAAAATCTGAATAATATATGTTAATTATTGTGATTGGAATATTACGAGATATATCTGTTATTTCTGTTTCTTTTCAAAATATATACTTAGCAAAAAGTCATGCTTTTTTTGTACGACCCTGGCACATCACTCTTGTCTCATTCTTTTTAACACATCTTCTAATGAATGCCAGATCTGTCGCGAGTGTCCTTTGTTTCAGTTGCCTTTAACCCTCGTATATGTATTTTCTTAATCATCCTAAACGATCATATCATCTCTTCTCATTCATTCGTTCAGCATGTCGAAACCACCGTCCATTTATTCCTGTTTTATACCTATTACTATGCTCATTATATCATCATTACATTCTTTCCTAATCATGCACTAATTGACCCACAGAATAAATAATATGAAACTATATTAATTTATCAGATGGGTGTGGCTTCAATCGCAGTGGAGTGGGGAAAGAGATAAAAGCATTGAATTATTTATTGTATTTACATTTCTAATCTACCACTTATTGTTGGAACGCTTCGCTTCGGTCTTTAATTATAACTTTGATTGATTGCCTAGGGATGTAAATGCACTTTCGAAAAATTATATTACCAAAGAGAATTTTTTTCATAAAGTCTTCGAAGCAAGCAAGTAAAATAGAAAGTCCTAAATTTTTATCAAAACCGTGATCATTTTTTAATGAATGATTTGAAAATTCAGAAAAACTATGATTATTCAGACATCTTAAATGCTCTTTAATCTTCATTAAAATTTCGACCAGTTTTTTCAATATAAACGCTGTACAATCTTTGTACGAAAGTTTTTAAACACCTGAATTGTCAAATATGTTACCTTTATCTTTTGAATTTATGAGGAGTTTATCTATATTATTGTTTGTAAAAAATGCAGGTCTAATATTTTTCAGTAAATGTCTTTAAATTTGATTCGAAAATGTATTAATATATAAAATTCTTCACCAATAATCAATATATATAAAAGAAACCCATGTTTCCCTATCCGCCAAGTTTTCTTGACAACCAGATACTACCACCCCCTGGTGGTTATAGTGGTGGATAGCCCTTAGTGTACCATTTAAAATGTGCGTGTTTGGTGGGGGTGGCTGAGCGTGGGTGGGAGTGGGTGACGAAAATATGCATTCTAGCACATTGTTTTGTTATGGGAAGGCCGCAAATGATTCAGATTGTTTCAAAATAGGCGCGACGACTATGTCGGTGAGTCTAGAAGGTTCGGGAAAAACGTGCTTTAGAAAGTTCTGGAAGGAGAAGATTCTAGAAAATTCCCGAAAGTTCTATAAAGTTCTAAACTGAGTGGCGGAATATGTCGGTGATCTAGAAGGTTCCTGTACATTCAAAAATTTCTTGAAAGTTCTGGAAGGAGCGTGTTCTAGAAGGTTCCAAACAGTGTACTGAAAATCAACGCCTGCGAAGCCGCGCGGGCACAGCTAGTCAATATTATTATTTATATTTATTTGTGTATTTATTAAAATTGGTTAGTTTTATTTTTCTTAAATTTATTTTTTAAATTTTATCAATTAATTCTGTACTCTATTCATTATTAAATGCAATTTGTTTTATTGTATTTTATTCAATTTGAAAATTAGAGTGAGACAGAGGTACATTGACAAGACGTATCATTGAATGAAAACCTGAGTGTTTATGTGATAGAGGGTAATTAGATATACTATGTATAATAGCGTCTGTAAAGGTCATTCTAGAAATTTTAAATTCGATTTTATTATTATTTTTAAAAATGTTACATCTAAAACATTAAATATACCTATATTTTTTATTAAATAGACATTTTTTAAAGTTTAACAAAACATATTAGTGGGAGCGGGAGGAGCCACGTTTTCGCTGTGTGGGCGATAACATTCTTCGCTTACGGGAGCACAGACAGATGACCTGAAGCAAAAAAATTAAACATGTTTTTACTTTCTACAATATGTATAGGTTGAAATAGAATCAAGAAGAAAACTAAAAAAACAGTGAGCGATCAAAGGGAAGTTTGTTTTTTTACCAACAAACTTCCCTTCGATCGCTCACTATTCTTTTATTTTGCAATTTTTCTTCTTGATTCCAATTTAACTTTTATACTATATTGCACAAAGTAAAAATATGTTTCATTTTTTTGCTTCAGGTCTTCTGTCCAGAACTTAGGGCTTCCGAAGCGAAGAATGTCATCATCGCCCGTGCACCAACATTCATGGCTCCTCCCACTCCCATGTTTTGTCAAACTTTAAAAAATATTTTTACGTTCAATAAAGATTGTTTAGTCAACATATCAAATATCAAAATTCTATATTTAATAACTTTTGCATAAAAATTTTATGAAAAATCAAACATTTATTGGGCCAACAAGCCAGAAGCCTCCCTTAATAATATTACTTAATTAAAGCCAGCTATTGATGTAATTTTCTGTGGCCAGCTATAGGCCAATATATTTATTGGTGCAGAGTTGTATTTCAAGATATGCCCACCTATGTGCCTGAACCATGGTGTTTAACAACTGCAGTTTTAGTTGATACAATAGAACTGTTAATTTGAAATTTAAGGTACAAAAAAAATCACAATGCGATTGCAAAATTTGCCAAAAATCGTAAAATTCATGAAAAAAGCCATTAATTTTGTGAAAAACATTAGTACTTTTGCAAGCAATTATTTTGAAAACGCAATATTTATTATTATAATACAAGGATCACGACATTTCTATTACTTAAGTACCCGATGTTGACTTTTTTCTCACTTGAAAAAAAAATCAAAATATTCTTTTCAATTTTGTAAAATTTAAAAAATTCGAATTATGTGAACTAAAGTTATGGCTCAAGGGGCTAAAAACTATTATGAATTAACGTGGTTTTACTTTATTCATAAAACAAGAATTGTAATGCAAAATTATTTATGGTTTATAACTGTTATCGCATTTCAGATTTACAATCTTTTTATCTACGAATGGGAGTTTATATACCTACCTAGATTGCTCTGATTCCAATAAACAGGCACACACACACAAACGCATTCTTTGGATACACATTTTTGTAATTTTCTAATTTGTTCTAATATTTACACAAATCAAAACCTTTGATATGAATTGGTATTGTTTGCTGTTATGGGGAATTATTATTATTCTCAGAATAACAATATTTTTATATTAGTAACACACAAAATAGATAAGACATATAACACAAATGTCAAGTTTCTCAAAGAAACTTGACGTTTGTGTCAAAATGTCAAAACATCTGTCAAATGTCAAAATTGACACTTTATTGCCATCCTGAGAATCAAGGGAAATAGATTATCTTTTCTTGCGGGGTGGGGTATATTTGTGATAATTGATTTTGGTAGAAATTATTCAGGGTTTTTTTATCTTGGTTTATATTTTTTTCCCATCACCCGCTGTAATAAATAATAAAACTATATACTATATTACAAAACTATATTAAATGTATTACTAAGAATTTTAATTTTACGCTTTGTATCAATGGGACTCTGTTTATGCTATATATTATAGTAAAATTGTACTTATGCCTTTGTTGCCAAAAAGACTATGTAATACACTAAAATTTTGGATGGGAAAGTCAAATGTAGAATCAAATTAAAAAATAATTTGTATCCTTTTCAGCAATTTGAAAGATCCAGAGCCTTTTTATTCCTGTATGAAATAAAAAGAAGATTCAACGCCTCGTTTGGAGAAACTGCTACCACGGCCATTGCGTATGCCATGAACAGTGAGTTTTCCCGAGTCCTCGCTGCTGAAATGAACCACTACAGTGAATCTAGAGACATTGATACTATTTCAAGAGTCCATGGAGAATTAGATGAACTCAAAAATATCATGGTGAAAAATATAGGTATAATTTTTATTCCATTTACTTATGTATTCAAATATTATTTTGATTCTTTGTAACATCGATAAATTAAAAAAATATGTATGCCTAGTTATATTGAGATAATTTAAATATTTACAAATTTTTCACTTGCACTCTAGGTCCCTGAGAAAAATGTAGCCACCTCTCCCACTCACATGACAATTTGACTTGCCCTGTGACAGTTTTATATTTTGCCAGTCACAAACAAATTGTAGTTTCCCTGAATTTATTATTTCTAAACGGCACTCCTTATTCTTGAATACAGGGTGTACTGTATCTCGACGTCAAGCCGAAATCGGGTGATAGGCCAAGTCATAATAGTTATCAGAAAAATATTTTAAAAAATAAAATAAAAAACAGTCAGTTAAAACTGGGCAAAGTATTGATTTTGAATACTTGGTTTGGTCAAAAAGTGACATTTTCTTCCAAGCTGGAGCAGTTGGCTCTGAATTTTGGACAAAAGTTTACAGAAGCATTATTCAAGATTACATAATAATAAAAAAAAATGAAGAAAAATAAAGATTTGTAGCAACAGGAGTGAAAAGACCGTCATACGTGTAGATTTTTTTGATTTTTTTTAAATGCTTATAATTTTTAAAACATGTGATTTAGATTTTTTAAATATTTTTCTGATAACTATTACGACTTGGCCTATCAACCGATTTCAACTTGACGTTGAGATACGGGACACCCTGTAAGTTTAAAGATGATGATGAATACACAACAATATGTGGAGTAAGTACATTGTTTTGATTGAAATGTTTTTTTCTTCTAGATAATGTTACACTGCGGGGAGAAAGACTAGAATTACTAGTGAACAAAACGGACAATCTCACAAATAATGTAAGCTGAAATATTATTGAAATATGTTATATATATATGTATATCGTATGATATATATATATAATATATATATTATATATATTATATATATATATATTATATACAAAATAATTTATTTTTTTTGTTCTCATATTTTACTTTTCTTTGTTTCAGTCGGTATCATTTAGAAGTACATCGAGAAACCTGGCGAGATCTATGTTTTGGAAAAATATAAAGTTATACGTTATTTTGGCAATCGTCGTAATTGTGATCATCTATTTTATTGTATCTATGTCTTGCGGAGGTTTGGCTTGGCAGTCATGCGTCGGGAAGTAAAGCTTTGTATTGCAGAACATCATAATTCCAAGTGAAATTTAATTAACGGCGCAATAATTACTAGATACTACATTGTTTTTGTACTGTAAGTTAATCATTATTACCAAATACATAACTGTTAATCGCCTATTATTCTATTTTTCACAATCAATATATAATTAATTTTATCTTTGAAGATATTTATACAACTTCATTTTGTAAGTTTATTTTCACTCAATTAACTCATAACTGCTGCCGACGACACCCAACCAGATTTTCAGTTTACACATCTATCTTTTTACAATACATATCATTATCTTTTTTTCATTTTGTATTATAATGTTTGAGAAATTCATTTCAATTTCTTTTTATATTTGTATAATATCTGAAATTGATTATTTAGAGAGCGTCCATAAACCACATGGTACCATTTTGAACCCCTCCCTCCTCCCTCGTAGCCTTAATGTGACCCATCTCCCCCGTTCCCACCTAGTGGAACATAGTTTTATTCCTATTAATTCCAGAAGACATTTTATGCTGTGCAAACCGATCTGCATAGATTTATCGATTGCATGTTAGTACCATTTTAATTGTGCCAAATAAAATAAATTAAAGAATTAAGTACCCCGACTAACTCCCCCTCTCCGCTCTCACGTAGCCCAGCGTAGCATTCTACCTACCTCCCCCCTCCCCCCCTCCCCCCTGATCATACCGTACGGTTTATGGATGCTCCCTTAGAATCATATGAATATTAAATCATTGGCTGTAAATTGTACGATATTGTTGTTGTTTTATATTCATCAGTATTCTTTTTGACATACGTGTATAGTAAATTTTACAGTTCCAATCTGTTGTCTTATTGTTTTTGTCAAAATTTTCAAGATTCTGTCACAATTTTACAAACGAAAATATTTTAAAGGTTAAAATTACACTCTTAATAATAATCGGTGAACTTAATTATTTGTTTAAAAATATCATGTGAAGAAATTTTTTGCAAATTTTTTTGACATACGTGTATAGTAAATTTTACAGTTCAATCTGTTGTTTTATGTTTTTGTCAAAATTTTCAAGATTCTGTCACAATTTTACAAATGAAATTTTTTTAAGGTTAAAATTACACTCTTAATAATAATTGGTGAACTTAATTATTTGTATAAAAATATCATATGAAGAAATCTTTTGCAAATGATGCCTTAAATGTCCCGCTGATTGAAACAAGACAATCACCAATTTTGTAAAATATTACATTTTCATAAACTGTTAAAAACTATTGTTGATTTAACAAATAAGTACATATTTAGTATATACAAGTTGTGTTTTAAATAATTTATTATCAAAACCATTATGAAAATTATTTATTATCATGCTTCTTACGGTTTGCTGTCAAAATTAATCAGTAATTTATGAGTCAGAAAAAATTAAGCTCTGTAAATTTTACATTGTTGAACCACTCGTAAAAACACAGTATATGTAGAGTAAGTTCACCTGAATTCAGCAGCCACGGGTTACATAACCAATGTCACGACATGCAAAAGCTTTGTGACCCATCAATAAGCTGTGCTACAGTGAATTTTTAAATTTTTTCTGGTAGTTTCAAAGATTGTCGACACAATAAAATATCCTTTAAAAAAAGTTTTAAAAAAATGCCAAATTACAGAATTTATATTTGGTTTTCCCTTTCCCTACCTTTAAGCCTTCATCCACAGGGAAGAAATGAAATAAAGTAACTCATAAATTTACTAACTAAATATTCGTCTGTACTTCAATAAATATTCACCAGTAATCTGCTCTTAAAAAATATGAATGAATGTACTTACTCAGTTTCCGAAGAAATTATTATTTTGAGGTAATAACACCTCCAGCAGCTCTGACCTGTGTAAATGAAAGATCCTTGTGTAATGAAGCTGATCTTTGTATATGGTGAATTAATATATCATAGAAAATCACAATGAGAGAATTCAAAAATTGATTCAGTGATATAAAACTGACTACACACCTATGTTTATATTATAAAATGGTTTAAACCGATTGGTTGTTTGTCTTCATCACTGAAGTCTAAGCAAAGATTTTTTAAATAACGATATTGATAAGATCTCAAAATTAATGTGTAGTTATAAAAAAAAAAGCACTATTTACAGCTACGTTATCTAAAGCTGGCACGAACATAGATTACCCGCCAATGCAATTTTATTATACAGCATGTATTAAAAAAATCGTTCTATATTATTTTAACCAATTAAAAATGCAATGTTTTTAAAGGCACTAAGTATAACAATCTGTGCTATTCTGAAAATAGCAATATTGAGATGTCAAATCTTTATCCCAATCTTGACAGGTATGTACAATATTGTATCGCCGCCAATTTTGATTTTTTAAGTTTGACATGTTTGAAATTAATGAATTCAATCAATCAGAAAGCTCTATCGCGTAAACAAACCTTAAGTTATTCACAATTATGAATAATGAGCTTTCTAATTGATTGAATTCATTAAATTCAAACCTGTCAAACATAAAACGTCAAAAAAACGGCACGGTGTCACTCACAATGTTACACAATATCTGTCAAGATACAGGAAACGGCATCATTGCTTAGTTCAGAATTCAGAATACGGATTAATGCAGATGATGGATGAATGTTTGTTTTAATTGCCACATAATCTACTTTTATCAAAGAGTTGTTATATTAAACCACCGTTTTTTAAATCTTTGAGTCAATTGGGTGGGTCGTGTATAAAATAAAAAATGATGGGATATTGTAAGAAATATAATTTTTATTTTGTTATATCATTGTTTCAAATCAGAATCGGAAATCAATTCTTCTACACCGCTTAAATCTTCATCACTAGAAGAATCTGATGATTCACTATTGGAATGTCCTACTCTTATTACAAATCCATCAGTGAAATTATCTAGTTTTGGTTCGAGTTCCATATATTTTTCCTAATGTTGTCGGGTCTTTTTCCAAACGTCACTGAACATTTCAAGAGTAATAGACTCGCCGGCCGCCCGGCAAATGCCGTCCTGAGTTTTATTTAATTTAGTTTTAAAATAATTAAAATTATTACGCCATGTCAGTATTGTCATTTATAAAAAACTACATCTTGCCAATAGTATGACAATTTACTGGAATCGTAAGACAGAATTAACTGAGATATTAGAGAATATGTGCCGATTACCGCGGCACGTATGATAATAAATTCTACAATTAATTCGATAAAAAAACCGACAGGTTCAAACCAAACAGGGAATAAAACAAAACATCAGCCTGTATTTCGTATTATTTCGTAAATAGTAGTAAAAACAAAACAATGACAGTCTCTGTCACGCTTATAAGCTTGACCGCATGCGAGAGAGACAGAGAGATTTTTCGAGACCGTATGCAGTGCGACGTCACCCCGTGCGCTTGTGCGGGTGACAGGGCGGGAAATATGTGTACATGCCAGCTTTAGTCAAACGACCTGTATACCTCTTTCCATTCAAGAAAGACAATCGAATTAGTATGTGTACACTGTGCGTACATTGTTTGTGTTTATACCCGTAAAAATCAGCACAACGAAACAATGTGCGTCATACGCACGGCTTACGCATACTAATTTGATTGTCTTTCTAAAATGGAAAGAGGTCTACTAATGTCACATTCCTGTCAAGACATGTTTATTTTTATTATCAATTTTTTGAAAAATGTTTACAGTACAATTTAACAACCAATGTGAGATTTATGTGACCTTTATTTATTTGTATTTCATCCCATCCTGTATAATGTTGTTTTTATGTATCCAGTCTTCAAAAACAAGAAAACTTTTTCTATGATTTCAATATCTGTATAATATAATATTTTCAAACTTATAATGATTTTTTTATGACAAAACATTTTCACAAACTTAAAATTTTTATGGTGTTTTAATAATTTAGAGTCTCAATATTGTTGATTCTGCATTCCTCTAGTTTTATATTCAGTGATAATTTTTTTTTTGTATTTTTTATGCACATCCAAACAAACATACACACAATACTGAGTTTTTATTTACCTTAGTTTTATAATGAATAGTACTCTATACATATGATGAAATAAATATATTTATCTGAAAATGTTTGTTTATTTAAAGTACTTTATGACTGTGCAATTAGATTCTTAGGGGATTCAAATGAGGGCTTATCTAATCCTATATATTATTATATCAGACGTACTATAAATATAGACTAGTCACTAAAAAACAAATCTGAGACATCTAGTTTCTGCTGTCTTCTATTACGTACTAATGTATCAGTCAGAAAGAGATATGTAGAAATTATACGTATAAGAAAGAACAATAAAACATATTTTAAGAATGAATGCGTATGAAGTTGTAGCAAATTGTGGTATTTAATCTATGGCATTTTCTCTTTCTTTCTTGTAGCGCAGCCAATGGCGTGCAGTGGGTATAAACTTAGGTTAAGCTGTGACCAACTATATTCCTTGTTATATTATATATATATATGTATTTAATATACCTAGGTATATAGTATATATAGATATATATATAATATATATATATATATATATCTATATACTAGTTATATATATATATGTTTAAATATAAGTTTTCGCGAAGAGGTATATGCATAATGAAAAAGTTATTTTTCGGGAACTTTGCGGATCTGTAAAAATATTTTATTTTTGTGCTATATTTCAGTTACACTGGGATAACCATTCTCAAGCTGGTCTCTCTGACAGTTGAGAGATAACTATTCGATTTCTCTGACTTCGCCGTAGGGGTGGTGGTAATGGTGGCGAGCGCGGGGGCGGGCTAATTACTTTCTGTTTTCTGATTAGTGGCGCGGCGGGGGGGGGGGGGGGGGGGGGCGTTGGACTGATTGTTCTGTTATAATTGTTGGTTTTACCCTTGCTAGGGTTGTCGACATTTCGTTTAATGTTTTTATTTTCTACATTTGATTCATTTTTATATTTTGTTAATCACTGTATGATATGTAGCAGGTAATCTCTTGGCATCGTCTCTTGTGTTCATGGATAAATCGTATTTGTGAATTTCTAGGGCCTCTCTGAGTATACAGAGTGTGTTATTCAATAGTTTTGCAATTGTCTGTGCATTTTCGAAATCTATGCGATGTCCTTCGGTCATAGTGTGCATCGCTAGGGTCGAGGTGGTTTTCTTGCTTTTATATCCAGTTCGTGTTCCGAAATACGATGCGATATTCTGCGATTGCTCATGCCATAATATGTTTGTGGGCAATCTTTGCATGGGATAGAATATATGCCCATGTGTTCGTTTGGCGGCCTGTCTACTGGTTTAGATAATATATCCCCAATTTTACGGTCCGTTCCAAAGACTGTTCTAATATTTTTCTTTCTTAGTACCCGGCTCAACCTTAATTTAAATTTAAGTAATATATTAATTTAAGGTAGATGACACGTGCTTAAATATTGTCCCTTTGTATCAGGGTTGTTGTTATTCTTCGGTTGCTTGTGCGCTCTGTGTAATAAATTCTTTTTGTAACCGTTTTGTTGTAGAATATTGTTTATATTCGTTATTTCTTTATTATGATTGAATTGATCCATTAATTTAATAGATCGATTTATTAAAGTTCTTGCTACGGAGGTTATCTGAGCGGGATGGTGATGCGAGGTCGCATGTAGATAGCGGTTGGTGTGAGTTTGTTTACAGTAAACTGTGTAGGAGAGGCGGCCATTTTCTGTTTTGGTTAATAGAACGTCTAAAAAGGGGAGTGGACCGTTCTCTTCTACTTCCATTGTAAATTTGATTTTTGGGTGTATGCTATTGAGGTGGTTTAAAAATTGTTTCTATTTGTTCATGCCATGTCCCCAGACTGCAAAACTATCATCCACGTATCGTTTGTAGAAAGAGGGTTTGTATGGGGAGGAGTCGAACGCTTTCACTTCAAAATCGGTTAGGAATATGTCAGACACAGGTGATGAAGGGGGGTTTCCCATGGGTGCTCCTTCTATTTGTTTAAAATGTTGGTTACCGTACATGAAGAATGTGTTATTTAAACAATGGCGAATTAGGTCGATTGTGTCATCGGGAAGCTCATATTTTTCAGATATTATATATTAGGTCCTTACATATGAAATTGGCGTTTAGTATGGGAGGAACATAAAGCCGATTTTTTTTTATTACAATATATTTATTTAATCAAAGTATGTACCATTGCTATACATGCACTTTTGCCATCTCATAGGTAGTTCATCGATCCCTTTACTAAAAAAACCATTCGGACGGGAATCAATAAAATCTTTGAAGGCGGTTTGGACTGCTCCATCGGAGTTGAATTTTTTCCTTTGCAAGAAGTTATCCAAATTTCGAAAAAAATGGTAATCTGTTGGGGCAAGGTCCGGAGAGTACGGTGGATGTCGTAGACATTCCAATTGAAGCTCCTCTAATTTGGTAGCCGTCTGTTGTGCAGTGTGTGGTCTAGCGTTATCATGAAGCAGCAGTGGCCTAGAGCGATTAACCAGCCTCGTTTGTTTAGCAGCTAGCTTTTCCATCATGGTTTGCAGTTGCTGACAATAGACATCTGCCGTAATCGTCTGGCCAGATTTAAGAAAGCTGTAGTGAACGACACCAGCACTAGTCCACCAAACGCTCACAAGTACCTTTTTTGGAGTCAATTTTCGCTTGGGGCATGGTTTGGCTGGTTCGGCAGGGTTCAGCCATTGCGATGAGCGCTTCCGATTATCGTACAGGATCCACTTTTCACATCACAGGTAATGATTCGATTTAAAATCCCTTCATTATTGTGCCGGTTGAGTAATGCAACGCAGCAGTCAACGCGCGTTTGTTGATTTGCTTCACTCAATTCGTGAGGTACCCACCTTTCAAGCTTTTTCACCTTACCAATTTGCTTCAAGTGGATTAAAACAGTTTTATCACTAACACTGCAACCTGCAGCTAACTCGGATGTGGTTTGCGATGGATCCGCTTCCACAATAGCCTTCAATTCTTCATTATCAACTTTGGTCTCCGGCCGTCCACGGGGCTTGTTCTGCAGGTCGAAATTTCCAGAACGAAAACGTTGGAACCAAAAACACACTGTGCTTTCTTTTGCGGCACCGTCGCCATACACATCTTTAATCCTTCGAGCCGTTTCTGCAGCACTGGTGCCACGGTGGAACTCGTACTCGTAAATAACGCGATATTTCAAGTTTTTCATTTTATAAACTGAGTGACGCAAAGAAAAAAACAATTGAGGAAAAAACAAATTAATTATAATTTTCAAAACACAAATACATGAGTAAATAGCTGTATAAATTTGGATTTGGAATTCCTAACCAAAGAGAAGATATTTGAGATCAAATTTGCCAGTACGGCAAAACGCCAATTTCATATGTAAGGACCTAATATATTGCCTCTTGGATGGGTACATTGGTGAACAACTAAGTGACATCAAAACTGACTAATATATCTTCTGGTGATAATGTTATGTCTTTTATGAAGCTTATGAGATGTTCTGAATTTTTAATATATGAATCTCTCATTTCTGCGTGCGGCTGGAGGATCCTTGCCACATACTGGCACACAGCTTCCCGATGACACAATCGACCTAATTCCCTATTGTTTAAATAACACATTCTTCATGTACAAAAATCGACAACAAATATGACTAGACGCTATCAAACAATCTAATTGGAAGCCGTTAAAATACGCTGTTGTCTGCTCTCAACATTTTGAAGATAAATTTTTAGATATATCTGGTAAACATACTGAAAAAAGTGATAGATGAATTAAAAAGTAAAAGGTATATTTCTGAACAAGTTGAAGATCTTTTGAAAAGTGGTACCGAGAGCAGTCATAAAATATTTCTTAAATTATATGATCGTGGTAATATTAAAGAAAAGTTCTGTAAATCGCTAAAATGTTAAATAAATTGATTTTTAATTTTAGAACGTTTACAATTTTTTTTATTTATTTCTTCGAAATCCAAAAGAGTTTACGTATTGGAAACGAATATTCCTATGCCGCTGTTTTTATTAATAATATTCTTCATTGCACAGTGATCGTACGCAGTAGTTAATATCGCGCGGACATTTATACATTTTGGACACCCTAGACCAACTCCCGTAATGTGCATCTATGTTCACAGTAATTCGTGTGGTCGTTCTGTGTAGCAGATATTTTGGTTTGCAACTAGTATATATTTGTAGTATGTCTATGTATTATATATAATAGCCTTTAATCCTACATTTATATTTTGAATGTGGAATATTGCTGATTGCCATCAGGAAAATTCAAGTAAGTACTTAGGTACTTGCGTACTGTTTAACTATCAAAATTTATAGAAAAATTGAATAATAAAACTTACAAGCATTCCAATAAAAAAAATACTTATTAGTATTTTGGTAATACTTTTTTGTTGATTTTTAAATAAATTAAGTTTATAAAAATGCATACATTTGCCATATTGATTCATCTACAGAGCAGCTAGCAATTATTACTAAATAATTTGTTAAATGTTACTTTTTGCAACAAATTACCGAACATTTGATTTTTGTATCATTGAAGGTAAATTGATTGAACCGGTCAGTTTTGATTGCGCGAAAACTTTTGTACCCTCTATGTGCCGGAACGCAGATCTGCGCTCCCTAGACATGTATGCGAATTCGGCCTATTTTACCTGCATTTATGGGTTTTTAAAACTTATCATTGGTTGTATCTCAAGTTTTTTAATGAATGAACGAGTTCTATTTGTAAGTAACCTCATTTGCCGCACAAAGCAGACAAAAAAATCATTCTAAATGTCGTCTACGGACTGCGCATTAATTGTGTTATTTATCTGTAAATAAAGTGTTTTTTTTTTAAATAAAAAAGTGTTAAAATTAATTATTTTTATATTCTTTGATATTTTAGAACGAAGATATTGAAATACTATATCTTTAGTGTTATTGCTTCCATGGTTTTATTCGATAAACATATGCGTACATTTCTGACAGTAAATTTTGTTACTTATTTTCATAATTAATGAATAACTAATTATTGTACAAGTAATTATTGAAATGTAAGTAATTATTGAAGTCTGAATATTGAGAAACCAGAAACTGCAACTTCTTAGCGATTATTGTTGATGTTTACATGAATATAACCATAAAAAAAGAGTGTCTAAAAAACAGCAATCGTGCGCGAAATTGCGCAGTAGTTAGGGTACTTTCCGCGTTACGTACAGCCGGCATCCGACCAGTTAAAAATAAAAATATTATTGCTGGAATTTTGTCACAATGAAATAATATATAATACTAGATGTTCGTACCCGGCGTTGCACGGGTTAAGGATTAAGTTGAAAATAAATTTGTGGGGGGAAACAAAGTTTCTATGCTTTTGCAAAGCCTTTAATTAAAACAATGTTTCCATTTAATCAAGACTTGACCTAGATAGGATGTCTAGGGAAGAAATATAGCCTATTTTTTTCGTCAGGAATATGTATGCAAAATTTGGGTCCAGTCGGTGAAGCGGTGCAGGTTTATACAGAAAATATATCTGGGGGAGGGGATGGGTTAGTTATTGAAATAATGAATGAATAAATAATGTTGCCTATGTTATCCGCCAGGTCCTAAAGAATAAATTTGCAAATTTTAAGTTCGGGCGGTTGAACGGTACAGATTTGCATCGAAAATATATCAGGGTGAGAGGAAGGGATAAAAAGAAAGGGTGAAATTTCACCTATGTAACCGCTGGGTCCTAAAGATAAGTTCCCAAATTTTGAGTCTAATGGTCGAATGGTATAGATTTGCATTGAATATATATCAGGGGAGGGGAAAGCGTAAAATGGGAGGGGGGAAATGTCGCCTAAGAAATGCAGCTTAAGTTTCCACCAATTATGTATCAAACAATATTAATTTATATTAGGTCCTTGCCTAACGAAATTGCAATTTTCTAATACTGTATAGTTAGAAGTTCGATATCTTGCATTCAACTTGGAATTACAAATTCAAATTAATGTCATATTAACGCTGTGACATTTATTTTTCAATATTAGTTATTCATTTCTTTTCCCGCTATTTCTTTTTTTTTTATATCGCTGTGTCGTTAATATCAACACTCTCTTTACATTCTACCTAGAACAGAAAGGGTACAAAACAAATTTTTAAAAACTGTCAATTATAAAAGACATATTCCAAGTGAACAATTAATTTATGATTCCCTGTTAAGTTTAATGAAATTTTAAAGTGAGCGAAGAACGATTTCAGATTTAATATACCTTTTTAAAATTCTGAATAATTATTTTAACAACCCTGACCTATTACAATTTATAAACATTCATATACCTGCTAGGAATATCAGAACAGTACAACCGCACTATTGTAACAATACTGCGACCATAGCACAAAGGAACTCGCCAATATCTAGAATACAACATCTAGGCAATGAATACGCCGAAATAAATATTTGGAATGCCACCTGGCACAGTTACAAGCAGGTTCTAACAAGCATTTTTGTTAATAGCAGGGTTAATGCTGAAATATAATACGCGCATAAATATATATTTTCTTGTAATTATCTAATATATGTAATTATTATTTCAAAAAAATATTTTTACACTATTGTTCTCATTACATTAATATTTATTAGTGATGTTCTGACTAGTCAGTAAAGCCCACTTTCTTAGTCGGCGACTATTCGGCAAGGAGTGCTGACTATCCGACTTCTTACTTTGTGTGTATTTCTCAATAAAATGTATATAGGAGGAATTACATTAAATAAAAACCTTGATTGTTAATTAATATTTTTACTTTAGAATCAGTCTTACACATTTTGAAATGTAAAGCAACCTTTCCATTGGTAATCAACTAATCAGTCTCTAAAATTACTTACTTGTAATGAATAAATATCTATGACATTTATCAAACAAAATGAGTATCTTAACGCTTTGACTGCTGAATGATTTTCTTCGGACATCATGTCGGTGCCAAAAATGTAGCAAATATTTAAAATTCTTAAGATAATGATTTTAAGGATAATTCATTGTCATCTATTTACCCCCATAAACCCATTAGATCTCTCGGCAGTCAATACCGCCATAAACACACCACTGTTTTTTCAATGACAAATGTCATATAGTGTGTTTACTCACCCAAAAATATATCTGGTCAATATTATTCACCAAAATAATTTTTTTCAAAAATTATTATTATTGCATGTCTATCTTATACAGATATTTTACAATTCTCTGTACTTACACGTCTAAATTTCATCTGTTGGGTTTTTCTTTTGGTATATATTTTTCATATTTATTTTTAATCAACATGATACATATAATGTTTCTCAAAGGCGTTGTAGGATTTTAGGATTTGTGATTAAAAACAATAAATTATAATATAAAAAATAATTTTGACATTACAAACTGAAGCGGTTCATATTATAAAATGCATGAAAATATAGTTTTAAACCATGCCGCATAAGTGCTGTGCAGTTTTACATAACACTGTAAACTGTAAATGTAAATGGTAAACAAATATTAAAAAGGAAAAAATCTGGTTGGTCGGAGCATTCAGGGCGAAAATAAACTATATCTTTACATTTATTGTGCTCATTTTTTCATTCAAAATCTAGGAAAATGTAGTTTGATGTATTTTTATATGATATGTACGAAAATATTTATGGGGCTTACAGCCACTGTCCCGAGCAGACCATCAATGCACACATTGCGTAGCCACGAATTCGTCAGCAGTTCACCCAGCAACACGAGAACGGTGAGGTCATCGCCCCAGTACCACACTGCCGCAGGAACGCGCCGGGCACGGGCATGGGGCATGAATGACATCAATGGGAAGCAGCAGAGGTGACGAATCCTTCATGCACACGCGTATCAGGCCAAACACCCCTCGGACGAGTAGGAATCCTTTGTTCTCGCATGGTATAAAAAGCAGCCCATACTCTACGTGGGCATGTCAGTCCTTCGTAGACCTCCGGCGGGTGGCCGAAGGCTATGGCCCTTAGAGTATCTATCATTGCTTTTATAACCATACTCATGTATATTTTGTACTTTTTTATCGAGATAATAAATCATCAAATATTCTACGCCTTTGGAACTTGTCCATCGCATGACGGTGGTGACCTGAAGGCAAGCTGCTCCAAAAGCACCTCCGAACCAGGGGCGTGCAGTGGGAACATCGCAGCATGACTTTTACGTAACCAATTATTTGGAAAATGTTAAAAAATTTCTATCAAAATGGTTATTAAAGTAATTTGTGTTTTATTGTAATAATAATGTCACCACAAAGTTCAAGCCTTCATACAGAAGAAAAAAAAAAATTCTTCAAACGGTTATTAAAGCATTAATATTTTGATATATCATAAAAATCTGTAGCATAAATATTTTATTCCTAATTTTTTTTTCCAAAATATACGTTTACAAATGTCATGCTTCAATGTTCCCACAGCATGCGCCTGCTCCGAACCACCCAAATATTAATATCACTAGATGATAATTTTTATTAAGAAATCTTATGGAACATTGCCATACTCTTCCTTTACTTCCTACACAGTAGACAGTGTCTCCATTCAGTAAACGCGCACATCTTAGAAAAATATTACACTAGAAAGTCTACACAAATATAAAATAACTGTCCCAAAATTCATATACCAGGTAAAAATTGTTTTCACACTTAGAAGACTCTCAGATGCAAATCACTGAAAATTATATTACGGAAAAGTAATCATTTTACAATGAATATTCCGTAAGAATTGGAAAAATATAATATTTACATAAAAATATAATAATAACAAATAAAATTTAAAAAACAACATGCAAAAATTTCTGTGTCATAGAACTTTATGTTCATTAACGAAAGGAAGGCAAAAAAACCGAAAGAAAAGCCACGTATTCACTAGGGGACAAATTGTCCCTCAACATCAAGGGCGGCATACATTTCCAGCATCACGTAAACGGCAAGTTTACGTGATGCTGCAACATCGCGCACTGTTCTGCGACGTCGTGCGTAACATAGCGCGGCATTTCACGGCATTGCCATACGCACGGTACCCGAGCGAGCGCACGGGGACATTGTACCACACGTCAGTACCACGTGGTAAGTTGACAAGCTGAGATGCACGCTCTACAGTTACATATATCGTCTCTGTATATATAATTAATTCTATGTGACATTTGAGTACATTCTGAGATAAACGAATAGAACTGTTTTAAAAAATAATTGCGCAGACTAGATTTATAAAAAATATTCTAAATAATTACTAGGCAGACATTCCAGATGAACTACAATGTTTTTTTCAGTATATCTCCATTATTTATATGAAAAATTGACAAATTGATTAGTTCATCTCAGAATGTACTAAACGGCACATAAAATTTATTATATATACAGCGACGATATGCTATATGATGTGATATAAAACAGCATTCCGTAATATTGTGTCTTGCTTGGCTATGGAAGACCCGATCATTTGTAATATATTTTCAAAATTAGTTGTTGTCATTTGAATGAAATTGACAAATGATCTGTCAAACTTTCGAAGATCGCACAGAATATCCATCCTTCTTTCCTTTGCAGTAAATACTTTCGCACCCACCACCTTTTTCTGCTCTTACGTTTCGATAAACTCGTTAGAATAAATAGATACGCAGCACTAATAATCATAACCCTTTTGGGCAACATTTCCTCGACAAGTAATATGTGAGTCCCGGTGTGTACAAGTCAAATGACCGCATCGTTGTCCCCGAAACATGAGCGTAGATGTTGATGCGACATGCCGCGCGGAATGTTGCGCGATTTGTCCCCTAGTGAATACATGGCTAAAATCACCCAAATGCTCGATGTATTGTCTAGTACCATCCATCAGGTATAGAACACCTATAGGCATTTTCAGCACAGAGAATGTTTGTGAGAACGCCTTTAGGCGTTTTCAGCACTGGACGTGTTAACTAACAAACAAAATTTCTTCTTATCTTCTTATTTTCAATAAACATTTATAAATATTTTCTTATTTTATATCTTCTTATTTTCAATAAACGTTTATAAATATTTCTTCTTATTTAAATAAAAAATTTAGGATTTTTTTTTCAACAGACTAAGTAATATTAAACCAAGATTGAAGTACTGAAAAAAAAAATTTATAAAAATATTTATAAAAATTCTAAACATTAACTGCTTCATAAAAACAAAAACAATCAGTCTAACGAACTTATATGATTTCAACTTATATGATTATGAATCATTGTCCAATTGGTCAAAAAAAAATCCATACATGGGACTTTCTTTTTGACACAATTAAATTTTAATGGAGCTCTTTAACTTTAATGAACAATAACAGTCTTGTATTTATTTTTTTGCACAAAATCACCACTCTGACCTGTGCAAAAGCAAAAATCAAGAGAAGTAAACAATACACATTCCAACCTTAACAACCCGTGGACGACCGTAGACTACAGTCAGTAATGACGAATTGAAAGCTATAGTATAAGCGGATTCATCTCAAACCACGTCATAATTAGCAATAGCCTTCCACTAAGTAACAACGATATTGATTAATTTGTGTCAAACTGGGAAAATAAAGAAGCTCGCAAGTACCGCATTAACTAACTGTAGGAAAACAGCAAACTCGCATCGAGGCTTGCCTTAATTTGTTGAGTCGGCACATAAATGAGGGAATTCTGAATAGGATTGTTACCTGTGATGAAAAGTGAATCTTGTAGAATAATTGAAACGTTTGTAGCAATGATTCGATCCAGGGGAGGCAGCCAATTAATGTCCCAAATGCCAATTGAGTCAAAATATATATTGTAAATACATAAGTAACAAAAATTAATATATGGTGGACCTGTGCGGCATTATTTCATACAGCTTAATTACAATTACTGCAAAGATATACTGTCAGGTTTATCAAAAGGATAATGAACAAGCTCGCTATCAAATAATCTAGACTTGTCAGTTGCTCTAGTCCACTACCTCTCCATGACAGCGTTAGTCCACACACTACACAACGGACTATCTTAAATAAAGAATTATTTTCCCAATTTGAGAAAAATTAATTGTTATTGATTTTTCACTGACGTTAAAGGTTGTAGCTATTTCTGACATGGTTTGAAATAAATCCACTTCCACTATAGCTTTCAATTCATTTGTATCAACTGTAGTCTCCGGTCGTCCACGGGGCTTGATATTAAGGTCGAAAATTCCAAAACGGGAGCGATCAAACCAAAAATTCAGTGCAGTCATTTGAAATACCTGGTCCATACACATTGTTGATATTGTGTGCCATCCCTGCAGCATTAGTACCACGACGCATATCATGTAAGGAAAAAATGTGAATTTTCATTTTTTCCGTGGACGCAGATACAGCAATCAAGTAAAAATTAAAAGGCACGAAAACAAATGAATAACTAATTTGGAAAAAGGAATCTCATAGCTTCAATACGACCTTTATTTGAATTTGTAATTCCAAGTTGAATGCAAGATGTCGAACTTCAAACTAGCCAGTATTAGAAAATGGCAATTTCATAGGTAAGGGACCTAATAATATGGCAATGTCATAGTCAAGGACTTAATATTTAAATTTAAAAATATTATCAACATTCGGTCATAAATATCACATTGCAAAGTGGAGAATCAGGTACCATAAGTCTTCATCATCACTACATGCTTTTTTTTCTTTTTGCTTTTTTCTGCAGGGGTTTTCACTACTGCCATCTATCATCACAGGAAGTCCTTCGGACATTTACACCAACTTTTTTTGCATCCTTATCAATATTATCGCCCCATCTTCTTCGAGATCTTCCCATGATCGCGTTTCTTGGGGTTATTATTGCAGTGTCATATGTTGGTACATTGGAGGTGACATTTTCTTGAATATGTCCAGTCCAGCATAGTCGAGCGATCTTCAGTTTATCTATGATATCTGGTCCTTTACGTTTATGTCTGTAACATGACAAACCACTGGTTTGTGGTTTGTCATGTGACAAAACTTGCTGCTTATTGTTTTACCTGATTCTCCACTGCTCATTGTCCTGTACACCATTTAAGTATTGTCATCCATCAAATATTTGAGGACCTAACACAAAGATAAATATATTTAAAATATTTTGTGAAAAGTTTCAGTCTCTTAGACCAAACAACATTAGATGTTAAATAAGGTATAAACAATTAAAATGTTTTTTCCAATTATCAGTTTACTACCATATTCTACCTGGTAATGAATGCCACGTGCTACTTGTTCTCAATATTATTTTGTGGAATGAAAGCATGATCACTTACTGAATAATTGATAAGGCGACATGAAGCATTTGAGATATGGATCTCAAAATATGCTGAATGGACAGAGTTATGAATGAAGATGTTATGGTTCATATAAATAGAAAAAAATAAGTAATTAGAACAATAAAAGTCAGAATACTTCAATATCTCGGACACGTGAAGAGACATCCAGAAAAGTATGAAATTTTACACCTCATGCAATGCAGGGAAAGATTGCTGGAAATAGGGGCCCTGGAAGAAGGAGAATGTTATGGCTGAAAAACCTGATATTCTGGTTTGGACAGTCTACTGTAGAAGTATTCCGGGCCGCAATAAATAAAGGGATGATAGCCAACATCTGTTGAAAGGAAAGAGATCACAAGATCAATTCATTACCATTTTTATACGAAAATATGAATTTTTTAATAGTTTAGAACTTATATACTTAAATTAACTAAATTATTGTAACTTCAACCAATGTGGTGTACAAGTGAGGTACTCCCGAAAAGGCTAGGAGGCTAGTGAAGAACGCGCCGTAATTTAAAAATGGGATATTGCACACATTTACACATAAAAAATCCCAATATTTGATTTCAAACAAAACTTTTGGCGCTCTTCCTCTAACTGGCGAAATCTCAAATGAATGAAGCACCAAAGCAGATGCCCGAAATAAGAAATAAATTAAGGATTTTTTTAACGGCACCGCAATAAATTTCGGAGAAAACAGAAAAGGGGCGCGTTCGTTCTTTACCCTTATGGCGTTGCATCCTCCGATCCTCCACCCACTAGAGCGCGCAGAAGCTCCTCTCGTTTCGCCATAACGTCTTAAATGCAAGTCGAGCGCAGCAAAATAAAAAGAAATTAGTTATTTACAAGAAAATACATGACAGATGCTCATTGATAGAATACTTTTTGTACGGAACCTTTATTTTGACTATCTCATTACAAATTGAATATCTTCTGGCGTCTGCTCGTGGTACATCTAGCGGCTGATATATGAACTGAACAAAGAATCACCCAAACCAGAGATAGCTGTCGTGGCGGGAGCTTGTGCCGCGCGTTGCGGGGTTGGTCAATAAATTACGCTTGTTTCTATTGGATTTTGTAAATATTAATGTGAGAATGAGTGCTATGGAATCTTTTTAAGTGTCTATCTAAAGATATGTCATTTTGGTGCCAAGTTTATGTTACACGTTTGATTTTAAATCGTTTTTAATCTTACATTGCGGTTTAAGGATATCGCGGAAAAGAACGATGGGTAATATTTTGTTTAAATTCTCTTCGACTCTCCCTATTGCGTTTAAAAACATTTGGTTGCATTATTGTTTTTATAAAATATAAACAGATGATACGTCAAAAACTATGAAACGTACGTGGAAAACGTAAACATCCCATGTCAATGTGCGTACGACTATGAACGAGAAAGAGCGGGATGCTGAATAAGTGTGCGCTGCTCTCGCATGCCAGGCTCACTATTCTTCCGTAGTACAACTGATAACTCGTTTTGGGACAATGGCGTTTACATCGGTTTACGATGGCCTATCGGATATCTGAAAACGAGCTTTGCTAAAATGTCATTTTGCTGCCGAGAGAACTATGGCTAGATTAAAGAAATTCAGATTGTAAAAGTAATGTGTTCATAAAAAAACTTGTGATAATAAATATGATTTTACTACATGTTCACCAAATTGTTTTAAAGTTGAGAAATGTGATTCGTATTTATTAGGCATATATAAAAAAAAAACCGTCAAACGTTATGCGAAAATATTAACAGTTAAGATGAGCCTCGGAAACTAAAACACCAAAGAATTCTTATGCTTTAGTTAACTACAAAACTACTTCCATCCTGTATATTCTTATGAAATTAATATTTTAAGGCGAAACAGAATTTTTGAGAAAAATAATTTAAAAACAGTTCTATGCTCACAAAAAAAAACCCGTATCACAATAGCAGATCAACTTAATGAAGTAGAAACCGAAAACAACAATGAACTCTTTGAAATGGGAACCATAAATTATATTATAGTTTTCATAAGATAGATAGGCGTTATAGAAAACATGGAACGCAAAATATGGCCAAATAAAACAATAATAAACAGAATGCTCGTGATCGCTTAGGCCTCCTATCACGCTTCCTATTTGAAAAAGAAAATTCAATATGGAGGACAGCTCCCCCGACCTGTCCCTGAAGCTGCGACGCGGCTCCAGCGACTCCCGCGACTCCTTCTACATGGACTTCGCGCAGGGCATAGACTCGGACATAGAAGAGGTCACCACCATAGAGGGGCCCCGGCCGCAGGACAAGACGGAGGGAGGAGACACAGACACCCTGGCGACACCTTCTGGACTTGACGACCCCAAGGAGCTACCCTCACAGTGGTAAGAATATTATCTTTCTTGTACCTAAAGCGCAGCGAGCAAGCTGTGTACGAGAAAGGTTAATCTTATTTCTAATACCTACTGTGGATCCTCAAGATCATCGTCCATTATAATATTCCTCCTGTTTTTTCTTCGAAAATTTTGTTTATTATTTGCCCGAAAATTTGATATTCGTCCCACTCCAAAAATATCGTTTTTTCATTCTAAAAGTAAGTTTCTGGTTACAATTTTATTTTACTTTTTTATGCAGACCTACAGTAGGTACATTTACGCCATCGCGACGAGTAAATCTGTCATAGCGATAAAAATAACGTAGGTAATTAAAATGTATTAGTGACGATTTCCGAGATCGATTTTCAAGGGAATTTTTTTTAGAACAAAGAGGCAAAATTCGGAGCTGAGAACAGCTTAAACCATTTTTATTTAATTTGTTTCATATGTGTCCTTTATGATATTTCTACTTCCCTGGGGAACGGATTAATGACGAATATTGAGGGCCCACTACACCTGTAATTTATTTATTGTCAATGGCCCAACAACACGGTAACTTTCGCCATTATGATCTTCGCTTCGCTATCCTTTTTCAGTTCTTCGACCGTAATTATAGGCATCCTGGGTAAAATGCCGTCTAGCCACTGTGGCTTTGGTCTTCCAAGACTTCTTTGACCAGACCAGTGGATTTTGACATACGCTTTCTTTGCAGGTCGTTCTGAGTACTTGCGTTGAACAATGCTAATTCATCCCAGACGTGCTGTCTTGATAACTCGGATAATGTTGGGCTCATAAAATTCTGCGTCAAATTCGTGATTAGGTATAGCTTTGTTTCTCAGGTTCAAATATCCTTCATTTAATCTTTAGTTCGAAGACCAGTGATAAACAAACACCCTGGCAACACTTTCATAATTTGACGACTCACGGAACTGCCCTCGCAGTGGTATGAATATTGTATTGTCTTAAAAGCGTTGCGAACATCCGCATTCGTCTTCTTTTGTTGCAATATAATGCGTGTATCTGGAAAGATGGAACTGTGTTTATCAAGGTAAACAGTTAAGAACGTTTACAATGGAATATATGGGGCGAGTGTTGAAGGTAATAGGAATAGAGGGCGCCCGCGAAAGACCTGGCATGATCAAATACTACAAATATTGGAGGATGGCCCTGTTAAAAGCCTCAACAAGCTTGCATGAGAAGATGTATGAATGTAGCCGAGGCAAAAGTGGTGTGACAAGATAGAAGAATATGGCGTTCTATCCTCTCTGCCTACCCCTGCGGAGAAACGGCGTGATGGTTAGTTAGTTACTTAGTTACAATGGATTGTTGGAAAAATAAAACACCTCTCCTTTGCGCTGAGCGCTTCCAGCCCAAAGATGACTGCTATAGCTAGACCGCATTCAAAATAATGTGCGCAAAAAATATGTATGTTGTTACGATGCAAAAAATTAATACAAAAGAAATTTTTCTAGTAAGCAAGTAACCTTTTTTAAACTAAAAAATATATATTTATTTGAAATATCATATTGAGGCTTGTAATATGGCTTGCCAGGCAACTTTCCCCCCGCTTTCTTCTTACCGGACAAAGCTGGCTAATTTCACAGCTCTTTGAATTTGTCTTGTAATACTGATATTGGGTTCTTTTTCAACTATCGCACTACAGAATAATCTCGAAATAAAGTTATGTACGCTACGATGTTAGATGTTGTGTATAAATTGAGGCGCAGATTCTGAAAACACAGCATGCTTGATAGCCTGGGTACCAACACTGAGATATATCTAGAGGTGAAGCCCGGTGCTGGCAAAAAAGATATGAAAGAAAACTGAATGCAGTGATGATAAGGTCACTCGGGTATATCTATATGTAGCAAATACATTTACGATTGACTACCTCAATAATTAACAAGTAAGTATTTAATATTATCACAATTAACAGGATTTAGATGGGGGGTATTGTAGATGGTTTGGTCACGTGGAAAGAGTGAATGAAGAGAGGATTCTATGAAATATATATATATTAGTGGAATATTGATTGCACCAGAAATAGAGGTAAAGCAGTTACTGGACAGCTCATAAGATCGTGTGTATGATGAGAGTTGTGCATCAGGACAGAGCAGGCGCTCTACTCTCTGTCTGCCCCGGGGAAACAGCGTGATTGTAAGTTAGTTAATTAGTATAGACACTGCGTTTATTTTGTTATCCTTGTCCAAAATGTTCATTATTGATTGTTGAACGGTATGAAAAAGGAAACTTGTTCTCTACGCATATGGATGTGCCACTGGTGTCAGAATAGGAATTTGTAGCGTTCTATCCTGGATGGAATACGGCTTGACAGTATAATAATAATAATAATATTTGGATCATTTGTGTAGTGCCGTTTTCATGAGTACTCACCTCAAAGGCGCTTCACACAAAACAACTTACTGACTAAAAATACTTATTTACTATTACATAATTATTCACTAGATGACATGCAAAAAATGGAATTAACATTTAAAACTATAATAGTGCTAGAAAGAATCGGGTATTTTCGCGGAGTGCATACTGGGAGTGGGAAACATTACGAAGTGATGTAATGGTCTGATTCTGATGAGGTTTTTATATGATTGTCTAAACAAATACGTCTTTAGTTGTTTTCTGAACTGTGGTAAGCTGTTTGTTTGTCTCAGTTTATTTGGTAGTTTGTTCCAGAAATTTGGAGATGTGCGTAGATATCATATATGTGTGTGTATCTATGTATGTGTTGTTTCTCTCACATACACCTATGCAGAATACAATGTAATCCAATCTTGTTGTTTTTCGATGCCTAACGCTCGCTCGCTTCCACGCGGCCCGTTTCTTGATGAAATTTGCGATTCTTGCCATTTCGTTACACCCGAGCGAACTGCATATCCGAACACCGCTGTCTTCGGTGATTTTCAGTTCACCAAGAGAATGAACAAAGCGTCCGAGCTTTGGTTGGTAGGCAAAAAGGGTGACCAGCTTTCGTAGCAGGAAAAAATCGCAAGATTTCTTACAAAAAGAAAACCTGACGTATGTCAGGCAGTATCAGGCTCAAGCAATATCATTTTGAACGAGCTTTCTGTTTTGCGAAAGATGTAGATTATTGGAATATAAAAATAATTCGGTCGTGTCATCTAAAGTCGATGGATTTATTTACATAAATATTATAGTATTATATAATATTATTTCTCAAACGTTAATTTTTCCAGTATGTAATACTTTTAATTTGACATTGTCTTGTCTGAATACTTGTCATATAAAGTCGTTGGATTTATTTACATATTTTAGTATTATAAAATATTATTTCTCAAACGTTAATTTTTCCAGTATGTAATGCTTTTAATTTGACTATGTTGCAAAACACAATTTATTCTAATTTAAGAAAAACCAATTAAAAAAGAAAAACTACACTCTACAGGTTCATAAATTTTATTTTCAAATCTCCCTACAGGTAAGTATGTGAAGTGCAGTACAGTGAGGTTGTATGGCTTCGTCTACTTTTTTAGGTTATAAGACTCTTTAATTATGATTTCTAGAGTCAGTATATCAATTAGTTGCTAAGCTAGTAGCTAAAAATGTACACCTATTTGATTCCAAAGATTTTTTGAACTTATCTTCTTTTGGCGCATATACGATTCAAAACCCTTTGTTACAACACTGCGGTGCGACATTATGCCGCTAGTGTGCGCGTACGCTAAGGCCTCGGGTACGATACGAGCGGCGAGCGGCAGAGCGTCAATGCGCCCGAGTAGTAAGGGTCACATTGACGGCACAGTACTGAGCTTAGTCATATCGTGGCCGTCTTCCCTCACTACTCGGGCGCATTGACGCTCTGACGCTCTGCCGGTCGCCGCTCGTATCGTACCCGAGGCCTAAAATGTTCTTTGTTGGAAGTTGCGCACTCGCTAAATTCAGTCTTCTGGCAATAGTTACTCAAAAATTTTTTAAGTATTACTTCTGCCGCGTGTACCCACATTTTACAGTTTTGTTTTGATTGTATGTGAATAAAATTTTCATTCATATAATTCTTATTATTGTTGAGGCTCTTAGCTAGGTAAATTTTAGTACAAAAGTGTCAAATGCAAGATTTCAATAATTTTATTACTTAAGTATAATATTAATATAACTACTAAGAAAGTTATAATATTATTCCAATTGAATACCTTAAATATTATTCTAGAAGAACGTGCTATATAAAAGGAAAGTTGCCACGTTACTTCAAAGTTTATAGTTTAATTACTGATAAATTATTTATTGTATTGGTGTTGTCCTAAAAACACTTCTAGAAAAGATTTTATTTGTTTGTAGTATTAAGGTAGTTATCTAAGTAAGTGACATCTAAAGACTATTAAAAATTTCACTGATTTTGTTCACTAAAATAAGTTAAGTACCAGTAGGTAGTCGGTTCCAGATGATATAATCTAAATATTCTTACCTATACTAATTAAATTGATGCCTCATATTTTATTTCTTCCGAATGAACTATTATTAGTGTAAGAAAAACACCCTAGACTTAGGGTACAATGTATATTATAATATGTCTAAATAAGTTTCGTTTTCGGCCGAAACTAGAACACAAGCCGAAATTCGGTTTTTCTAAAAATAACCCCGCAATTCCGTCACGAAATGTCGTGCTGGTAATTAAGTAAGAGCTGAGACGCGTGGTCACCTCCTCAGGGCAGGTCTGGAGTGGTAATCCCGCTGCAGACCGGCGGTGGAGGAGCTGGAGGCATCGCATTTCGCGTTTCATTTTACATTAGTGTCGTTGCCGCTAACATTTATCGCCCAAAGTCTAAAGCACTAATTAAGAAGCTCTTGATGACGCAGGTAAATGGGACCATCATTTCATTACCAATGGCTGTGGGCTGAAACATTTATGGATTTTTAACATAGAATATGATTTTTCGGTGAATTTTCGGTGAACAAACTGTGTGAACGCGTATACCTAGGTCTTTTCATGTAACTTCTTCAAAAACAGCAAAATAATTTTGTGATGAAATTATTAATATAATTAATAAAAAAAGTAACCCATAAAAACCAAGTTTTTATTATACCCCCTCTCTCATTTACTAGTTGAAACATTTTTTTTCGCTTTACCTACGCGTTGGGCTTCGGTCGGGCGACGCTACGAAAGGGAGTAATAAAAAATCTCCAAAAATCCAAAATTATACTATAATCAGGTTTCGCGTCTACCAGACGTGTTGAAATATTTTCTTACAACTTGATAAGTTGTATGAAAAAATTTTAAAAATTCAAAAATTTATTAATTTTTTTTAACGAAAATTTGATAGATCTTCTTGATCGTCGCCACGAGTCTGCTTGCGATTGGATCGCGGGAAAGGGGTTTAAAATGGATCCAAAGTTTTTTCGTCAGACAAAAAGACAAGCAGACGCCACGAGTTAATATAAAGGGAGTAATAAGCTTAGTTTTCACCACTTTTTTTATATTGAAAATATCAACATGTTTCAGGGCATGGCCCCTTCGTCAGGATACAATTGTATACTACCAAAATTAAATTCAAAAATCGAAGTATAGACAGTCAAAATATTAAAAAAGTTATAAATGGAAAATTAATAATAATAAAGTAACTAGTTAACATGAAAATAAATTTAAAAGATAACTATTTATAAAAAGGACCTGGTTATTTATAATATTAAATTTACTATTAACATTTGAAACGGGGTGGTTTGTTTCAAGATATGAGTGCGAGTGACAAAGGTGTGGAAATAACAGAAAGCTTTTTTATTACAACAATTTATCAACAGTCAGTAAAACACATACGTAGTAGAAATGAACACAGAAACATAAAAAGTAGGAATATAGAAGAACACACAGAAATATACACAGTAGAAATATCAAAGTAGACACATACAGAATATCGAATAAAATTAGCACAAGCACTTAGGTCTCTGGCGTAGTCACAACACAATATTATGGTGGAATTCTTGATCTCACTACACAGATTCTACGAAGGCTCTTGCCGGATAAAACTCGACAGCAAGAGCGATGGCGAAGAGACTTCTCGGAGATAAAAACTCGACGAGACGACGAAACGACGACGAGATCACATAAGATCGACTTGGTACGGCCCGACAGGAGACTACTCGACTGCGGCGGCGATATCTAAAACTAGCTGTCCCCACGCGGCTTCGCACGCGTAGATTTTTAGTACACTTTTTGAATCGTCATAGATCTTTCGCAAACCTTCTAGAACATTCTCCTTCCAGAACCTTCAAAAAATTTATTGAATGTACAGGTACCTTCTAGACACACCGACACATTCCGCCACTCAGTTTAGAACCTTAGAACTTTCGGGAATTTTCTAGAACCTTCTCCTTCCAGAACTTTCTAGAGCAGATTTTTCCGGAACCTTCTAGACTCACCGACACAGTCGGCGCGCCTATTTTGAAACAACCTGAAGCATTTGCGGCCTTCGCATAACAAAACAATATGCTAGAAAGCACATTTTCGTCACCCACTCCCACCCACGCAGAGCCACCCCCACCGAACCCGTACATTTTTAATGTGACACCAAGGGCTATCCACAACCATAACCATAGGTAGGTGGTTGTGGCTGGTTGTGGAGAAAATTTGGCGAATAGGGAAACACGGGTTTCTTTATATATATATATTGATTTGTAAACCCTTATTTAAACAAACTGAGACAAACAGATAGATTACCACAATTCAAAAAACAACTAAAGACGCATCCATTTAGACAATCATTCAAAACCTTATAGACCATCAAACAATAGTATCTACCTAATGCCTCCGCTCCCAAGTATGCATTTCTCGAAAACGCTTAATTTTTCCTAGCCATCTCAGCTGTAGCTTTAACCGCCTACTCCATTTTTGCCATATCACCCAGAATATAATTATAGTATTAGTATAAGTAATAGTAAATAAACTCTCTAGCCAGTAAGTTTCCAAATAAATATAACACAACTAAGAAGATATCTTCCAAGTACAAATCAATAAAACCCTGGATTACCCAGGGGCTAATCGTATCAATAAGACATAAGGAAATACTATTATATAAAAATAAAATAAAAAACCAAACAATGAACAACTAAATAGACACCTAAAAATGTATAAGAAAAAACTTTCATTCCTAATAAAAATTACTAAAGAAAATTAATACAAAAAATATTAAATTCAGCAGAAGGCTAGAGAAGAAGTTAAAGAGTATGGAATATAATAAATGATATAATTGACAAAAAAAAAATCACAGAAAGAGAAAATATCAATTACATCACATACATCAATTCAAAAATAAACTGCACAGAAAAACCCCAAATGACGACAAATATCTTTAACAATTTCTTCGCCAACGTCGGAAAAAACTCAGCATACACAGGAAATAAAATAGAAAGTCTCCAACCAACTAAAACCAAAGAAATAGAACTGATTATAACAAGTTTAAAGGATACGACAGATATACAGCGCCAGGATACGACAGATATACAGCCAAAACCATAAAGTTTATAAGGGAACAAATATGAAAACCCTTTTTACATATAATAAAACAAAGCTTAGAAAGCGGAATATTTCCATCAAACTACAAACGAGCTATTATTATACCCATATACAAGTCGGGCAATCCTGAGGAAATTACAAATTATAGACCTATTTCGCTTATTTCAAACTTTGGAAAAAACACAAAAAATTGTCGAAAAAAAGATTACCCCAATACATCAGAGAAAACAACTTAATTAATGAAAACCAATTTGGTTTCACAAAAAAAAACAAAGATACACAAGATGCGATTGGCAGACTATCTACCGTTATAATATAATCTCTAGATGCATCTCTGAAATGCATTGGAATTTTCATTGATCTTAGAAAAGTCTTTGACAGCATAACTCCCACAGCAAACTAATAATAAAATTAAAATCCGTAGGAATAGAAGATAAATTTTTAAACTGGATACGAAGCTATCTCCATGAAAGGCCACAAAATGTAAAAATTAACGGGACACTAAGCCTGCCCCTAACCCGCGACTTTGGAATACCCCAAGGGACAGTTCTGGGCCCACTCCTATTTATAATATACGTCAATGACATCTTCAAACTTAATCTGACGGGTAAAATCATATCATATGCAGACGACACAGCTATTATTATAAGCGGACCTGACTGGAACACAGTAAATAAACACGCAAATAGAGACATGAATGTACGAAATCCTGGTTCGACAACAATTTGCTCTCCCTAAACTCTGAAAAATATACTACATTCCCCTTTCGATAAAAAAACATAAAACCGCCTAATATAAAAAATACCATCCACAATATCAACTGCGACAGAATGACCTGCAACAACTCATGCTCAATAATAAATCCATAAAAAGGAAATCAAATATCTTGAAGTAATTATAGACTAACATCTTAAATGGCATAGCCATATCAACGAGTTGACGAAAAGAATTAGAGGATGTATATATATTTTCATAAGACTATGAAACATTTTAAGCATAGACAATCTAAAAAAGGTATACTATGCAACTGTCCATTCACTACCCCAATACGGAATAATAGGGTGGGGTGGAATTTAATATAATGTAATAGATCGAATTAAAGTAATTCAGAGAACAATTATTAAAATCATACTTTAAAAAAATCAACATTCCAACAAACACTATTCAAAATGTTTCCAGTCCCAAAGGTGGAATCTATATACAAAAGAGTATCAATAATGCAACTGAAAAGAAAACGAACAGGCAAATTTCGAAAGAAACACATCACAAAGATTACGAGACAATTTTAAAATCCCAAAATGCAATACAAAAAAATATCAACAAGGTTTCATATACTCAGGCATGAAAATTTTTAACAATCTTCCAATCGAAATGAGAAATATTCAGGATACAGAACAATTGAAGAACAAATTGAGAGAACATCTCAATGAACTGAACTAGACACCATTACCTTCTAAGTCAAAGACGTTTCACTCTTCTACAACATCCTAGATATATTTAATAATGTAAAATAATTTAATGTAAATAATTATATATAGAAATTAAAAGTACCTCGTCCGAGCACAAGAGCAATGCTCTTAAATGGAGAGGTACCATGAATAACACAATTGTGTAATAAATATTATTGTGTTTTTTTTTGTAAATAAAAAATTGTAAATCTAAAAAAAAAATGTTGTTTGTAATATGCCCTTGAGATGATTTCTCACGAAAACGGTGCTGTATAAGTCATCCAAATATCATCAAACATAATAATTTCGATGTTTGTCCATCTGCCCTTCCATCCGTCCGTCTGTATGTCTGTCTGTCCCAGTAACTTCGTGTAACGTTTGTAATTTCGTTCCAATTCACCTACTAAAAACTATTTTATTATAAAAAATATTTTTTTTTTAGCTAAAAAACGAAATTAAACGACCGGAGATGGTGCTTGAACCCCGGGCCAGCAAACCCGAACCGACCGCTCAACGCATGTTGCTATCGCCGCCTCTCCGAGCGTCAAAAAGATATTATACATATATACTAGGGCTTATCAAAGACGCGAACTAATATTACGTCATTTTTTTTTATATTTGCATAACATATTGCTCCATTTACTATGCAAGTTATGACGTGAAGTGAGTAGGTACCTATATGGTGGCGATCTTCTGTATGATGCTTTCAATACTATCATTAAATACCTCATATAAAACCTAAGTTAATTCATTTATTCATTCATTTACGCCTAAATAGGCTTTTACATATGTAGGTATATAACAGTTATTTGCAAAAATAATATAAACAGAGAGAAAAACAAAAAAAAAGAAAGTGTATATAATTTACATTATGGCGGAATGAAGCGCTCTCAGTATCGCGCCCCTATACTGTGACAGGCCAGAACCAAACACGTCCGCTATGTTTGTATAATTGTTACCTAACCTGTGTATTCTAGGTACTAGCGAGTTGTAGTGAGCATTTGTTCTAGTATTGTCACAGTATACCTCGACATAATCGCTCAATTCATTTAAGAGTTGCACACTACGCGTTATGGTGTACTTACTCATTACATCCGTTCTGCATTTTGGCACATGAAATAACGCGTGACATCGATTTCGCAAATAATTAATTTGATGGGTTGCAGCTAGTGAATTAATAAATTTGCTCTGAAACCAAACCCCAGTTTTCGTAGTCTTTGAGACGGCGCAAAAAATAGTCAGCTTCCTCCTGGCTGCCAAAATAAATGCGAATTATATTGAACGCCATTCTCTCCAAACATTGTTTATCAGCCAACATTTTATCGATTGTAAATTATAACTTAATCTGATTCCTGCGTAGTGCTAATTACGGACCGCTGGTAAATTAATAAAAAGAACTATCCGTAAACCTATGAAAAATCACGGGGGGGAGCGTAAATTAATGGTTCGCGCCTTAGCTAAGCCCTGATTTTACAATGTTTTGTATATATAGTATATTTTTAAGGGCCACAGAGGAGCGATGTTGGCTTTGTCATCTAGTCGCCGCGTTGCCGTCTGCGCTTTCGAGGTTCAAGTCTCTCTCCAGCCGTGTAATTTCATTTTTTGGCCGTGAATTCCGGGAAGTTACGGACTCACGGAATTTATTATATTTAGATAAAATATATTTTTAGAACATCTCCTGTAGTTATAAATTCAAATCCCGCTCAAAAAAGTTAATGACGACTGTAGATGGCGCTTGTAGAAAAAAAATCGGTTCATAATCATAATAGACTATTGCTATTGTAATGGATAAATTCTTACTTTTAATCCTTTACTTATACGTAAAATAAAACGTTAAAAATATATGTTGAAGAAGAAAAGCGGGAATATTTTGACGACAAATTAATATTGAATTCGAAGGTTAAAATCGGCATTCTTTTCCAAACAACCCGATGATTACTTCACCTAGCTCCGCACAGCTCTAATATAATGATT
>JADDOH010004686.1:0-40484 GCA_016648135.1 Agrypnia vestita
CGGCAAATGTACCTGATGATGAGAGATACCGCTCCTCTCCAAACCACAGTGTTAATAACTCACATTTTGTGCGTAGTACAAAGTTGAAATAAAAATCATATTTTAAAATCAAAAAGCACTTTCAGGGTGCACTTCTCAAAATAATGCAACAAAAATATGTTAAATATAATTATGGTTTTAGAATTCGACTGCTGCATTTTTTACCCCGAAAGTATATAATCATAAAACAATACTCTTTCAGACGACGATATGACTTAAACCCTAAACATATTTAGTTACATAATTATCGGCCGTTTCTTTTTTTAATAAATTATCGCAACAAAACAATATTATGTATGTATAATTATTATTCGAGAATGTAGTCACCATCAACCTCAATTACGGCTTCCCATGTGCTTGGAAGGCGGTCGATTCCGCGGGCGAAGTGTCCAGTGTCCTGGTGGTGGATGCGAACCTCTTCTGATCTGTCGTCTATGTTGACTTCGCTAGATTTGCGAAAAATCTAGCGAATGTTGTTCCCATTCATAAGGAAGATGATAAAACGAATGTTGAAAATTACAGACCCATTTTCATACTCTCCACACTTAGCGAAATGTTTGAATTAATTGTTTTTGATCAATTATACCCGGCAATCTCAGATAAAATCCCTATTAAACAACACGGTTTTATGCGAAAAAGATCAGTACTTACGAACTTGACACTCTTCACACAAGACATCTCAGTTAATATGGGTTTACGACAATAAACATATGCTATATATATGGATTACTCCAAAGCGTTCGACCGCGTAAACCATAAAACCCTTATTTACAAGCTGACATCTGTTGGTATACATGGAGGCCTGCTGAGATGGGTGTGTTCCTACCTACAAAACCGTAGCCAAGCAGTAGTGGTAAAGGGTTACAAGTCGTGCTTCTCGTTCATTCCTTCTGGTGTTCCACAAGGTAGTCACTTGGGACCACTTTTTTAAATATATATATATATGTATACATGATATTGGCACCTGCTTTCTTAACTCCAAATTCAGCCTCTACCCTGATGACATGAAACTTTATAGACGCATTGCAAACGTAAATGACTGTAAATTATTACAAGATGACCTATACAGGCTGACACACTATTGTACGCTCAACTCCTTGGCTTTAGATCCTAAAAAATGTCACAGTATTACCTTCACCAGAAATACAAACCCAACCGGATTTAATTATAACATTAACAATGTACCTACTTGTCTCGCCTGTCAAAGTAATTCGCGATCTCGGCGTACTATTATCTGTCATCTATGTTGACTTCGCTAGATTTGCCTTGTTCGCGAGCGAGCAAATCACTCTCTACATGTCCTTTCACTAATAATTGTTCCTTCGCCGAAAAAACGTAGAGATCGCGAAATAATTGAGCAGCTTTCCATTACTCCTCGAAGTGGGTAATGGAAAGCTGCTGAGATTCGTTCGAGATGATGAGATGAGTTCGAGGATTACCTAATGGAAAGCTTTCCATTAATCCTCGAACAACATAATGTGGTGTACCTATATATGAATCGTTTTTTCATGAGCATTTTAATTTCCCAACCCTATTAAAGAATTTTATCGTGACAAATGCTAATTAAAAAAATAAACGGCCGATACGTATACATGAACCTTATACGTAGTTTTAATGATGCTGGCAATTACGTCTTTGGCGGGTCCATTGTGATTGAAGTTCGGCATCGGTGGATGGAAGATTTCCCGATGCGGTAGTTAGATAGTATAGATAGTGATAGAGAGAAAAGAATTCCCATCCGACCGGGAAAATTCTTCCGTGTTCAGTGTGTATGTATGTGTGTATGGTGGCGTACATGAAAGCTGGTAAAAAGTAAAATGTGTATTGCAAAACTCATACGATAGAGTAAGTCAACGTCCTACAAAGGTCCTAGAAAAAGAGTGTAGGTAATACTCAATGTTTGATCTTGCGGTTTATTTTAACAATATTTACAGATTGGTTTGCGACCAGAAATGTTATTGTAGAGGCTGCAACGATCGTCGACATAATATTCATCGCTGTGGCTTACGGAAGGCAGCGCGGGCGCGTTGCCTGCATCTTGTACCAGAATGGTTACTGCGTTACAGCTAGAGTCCACGTCCAGGTAGTTTCCGACTACCGCAGGGCTCCCCCAAGTGCCTAACGATCACGGCTTGTGGTGGAGAGGAGAAGTTGCTAGAGTTTCTAAAGACCTATTACCAAGACCCCATGGATTTAAGTGAGTTGTGTGGTGTTTTAATATCGTAAAAAATAATAGAGAAACGATAAAAATATATTTGGGCGGTATTCTATTATTTATATAATATAATTTGATATAAATATAATTTATATATATAATATTTCGGCGTTTTTTTTTTTCGAAAATGTGGGTTTTTATTACTCATTTATATCAGAATTTATATTAGACTACATTTTTAGGAAGATAACTTTATTCATATATAAAAGTAATATACTGAACTTTATTGGCAATAATTAATAAAATATAAGCATTAATCAACAGACCCCGGCCAAAAAAATCGTTTTCATAGTCTTGAAATCATTAATAGTTACTTCATATTTATAGTATGTGCGAGTATAAAAAGCTAACATTGTAATGATAAAAGTATACTAAAATAATTAAGAAATTTTCGGTATTAATAAAGTTATGAATTTTTAAATTTGCTACAAAATTTTAAGTATAATGATTATTTTAAAACGCTTTTTATTCATATAAAGAGGTGATTTTAAACGATGTATTGTGATGAATCATCGAGAGTCTTCTTTGAGTCTTGAACTACTATTTATAAAAATATAAATAGTAGTTCAAGAAAAAATAAATTTCATAAAAAATAAAAATTATACAAAACACTTTTTAAAAAAAAATTACCAATAATATGAAATATGTCAAAAAATGACGTAACTTTAAAGTCAGATTGATTAATGCATTTTAGTAAAAGGTTGAGCTTTTCAATTGCTTGAGCAATGGGGACAAACATGAAAAGAAACAACGAAGGCGGCTCCCGTAATCCGTTATCCACATGAAACTGGCTTCTCATACCGGTGGTTCCGGGCTCGATTTCTGTTGAGAGCACGTTTCCCAAGCCTGGATGTTTTTGTGAAGTGTCTAGCTACATTAAATGGGCCTTATGGCCTGTTGTAGTGTTAAAAATAAATATTCAAATCAGTATGACATACAACTAAAATCCCACAATTAAGAAACTGCAGGATAAAATCCGATCACGTTTGTTATTTAACTTCACAGAATTTTCTGTCGTCGAGTTCAACGCAGAAATTAAAAATTAAACTGTATACAACACTAATATTAACGTTCTACGTGCGTATGAACTTACTTTAGCGCATGAAATCAGGTTGCAGGTCTTCGAAATTAAAGTATTGCGCAACATTTACAGCTCAATACGTGAAAACCTAATCAGATAGTGGAGGAGATTATAAAATATCGCATATCCAAACCAGATATCCTGAAGAAGGTGACAGCAAGGAGGCAGTGGGTGGGACGTGTAGCAAGAGCAGCTGATAAGTAGCTTGTTGGTGTGGTTTGAGGCATAATAACATTTATTAGAAATTTTTAATTGTATCGCGTCTCTTTTATTCACCACCAATTAAAATTCATTGATACACATAAGATAGACCGAAACTCTATGTATAGCTCTAATTGTTGAAGAACAAATGCTTTCGAACACCCATAAAGTATGATGGACCATGCCCGTTACAGCCTCTGTAAGTAGTGTTACGATCGCGGAAAATTTGTCTGATAAATGTTTAATGTATCTATTAAGAAAACTTACGCTGTCTGCTTCGTATACTTATTCATTGACTTTGTTGAAGAGAGAGTTGAGAACACTAATTACATTGTATTAAATAATACTTCTTCTCGGGCTTAACAGCACCATAATATTCTTCTTGATATGAAAGTATAATGTTGATGTGTATATATAAAAAAATACAACGTATCGCTACATTTACATACCTACCGATATTTTGAATACAACCACATACCACAAATATATTTTCTGTCTACATATTAAATTACATTTAAAAATATTTGTTACCCTTAAGGTTCTTAGGTATAACGATGAATTATTATATTTTTTTTTACTACGTGGCGCCCGCTATCCAGCGCGAATGTAAATAACAAGCATCGTCATGTATTATTAATTTATTTCGTATATTTTATTATATCTCCGCTGCCATTTGGATATTTAGCTTTTCAAATAAGATTATTTCGATGCAAATCCCTATTGTGTTTACGCTTACCAGTCAGGTCGATGAACGAGTAGTTGACATTTGGCTCCCAAGCTTGTATCTGATATGAAGACAAAGAAACAAATATTTCCATTTAGCCTGATCAGCCCTACACCAGGGCAATGAACATTTAAAATTGTCTATATGAATACCATAATAGTTTCTTCGAAAGAATGAATGTGTGTATTAATTTAGAAACGAAGGATCATCTAAATAATGAGAAGGGATGGAAAATGCATCACTGTGTTCTTAATTTTTATTCTGAGAAGTTCTTTATAAATAAATTTATTAATTCTCCAATAAAAGTTTTAAAATTAATTTTTTTTAAATACGATTGTATGGGAAATTTATTTAATTATTCATTCAACGCCGCTACCTGTCATCTGTCATTTGATTAACAAAACACTTTCAAATCATTTACGTATCACTGTAGTGGCATAGAAAAAGGAACACATGTGAATATGAGATAAAATGAACCACAGATGGCAGTATCACGAATTTAACTAGTATATTTCATACGGTATACGTGAAATAAATATTGTAAAAAAAAAACATAAATGAAAAAATAGAAAGAAAAAGTGTGAATAGTAGACGTCTTTCTCATGAAAAAATATTAATACGTAATGTTTTCTTTATAAATATCACGCTTTCAAAAATAAATATTCTAAAAATGTGAGAGGTAAATTCAAAATCTGTAAGAACGATATTTAAAAATATTACGTACCTAGTGGAAAATATGTTACGGAATCCTCGTAGAGACGTTGCGACAATATATTAAATGGTGCTTATGATGATTGATACAATTGATACGAAATATTTAAAATATTTCGCGAAAATTGTTTCTATAAATAATTGTGTATGGTTAAAAGAGTTCCTATTATTCATTCACAGGCATAGAATTGTTTAAAATTAGCTAAATAATTATTTTCGAAAACTATAACGGGATGAACGTGCTCCTGCTTCAAATAGAAAAGTCTCAGTTAAGTTGGCTTGGAAATATCTGAAAGGCTTTCCAAATAGATTTTCAGCAGTTTCAGAGGGAAACCGGCCTGTAATACGACCCGGGAGAACATGGATAACGCAAATGAGCGGAAAGAATGTTCTTAGGTTTTCACGGCCACTCAGAATCTTCAGGGTTGTGTTTTCTGGGGTATTATGCCGTGTTAATACGACCTTTCTGGCCGACGTTTCGGAACCCATTGCAGGGTCCATCATCAGGGCTGTTGTGTTGTTGTGAGTGTTGGTGTTGTAGTTAAGTATTGGCCTGCAATACCGTGTCGAAAACCTGCTTTCGATTAAGGTCGTACTAACACGGCATAATACCCCAGAAAACATAAACCTGAAAACAAATGGAGGGACTCTGCGAAGAAAGATGGAACTAGCAGTACCTAGCCCCGAGCGATCAAGCACCTAGGATAGTGAGCGATGGAACAGTGCTGTCCAGGCGATAGACTTCCGACCTGATTGCGTTAATGGGGATGAAAAAGAAGAAAAATAATACTTTAACTTGGATAGAACACATTCATTCATATAACCTGTATCCTGTCTATACCTACGAGATGAATGATAAAATATTGCAAAAAAAAATCGAACGTCTTACGAAGATAAAACACATTGACTATGTGAAGTATGAACTCATAAAAACTGTTTCATTTATTTCAATCAATATTATACATATAGCATTCAGAGATATATCCATTGAAAAAACTTCTCCGGAAAAATTAGCATTAGAATAATTCACAGTAAAAATGCACGATACTGTCCTTCATGTGTGTGATTCGTGTTAAAATAATAATAAATTGTTTATAATTTCGTATATCGTTAGAAACACGTTTGTGAAAATACTGAATCTCCTCTATAACCGAGACGTGATTCTGAGCACCCGTTGGGAGGCAGTCAAATTATTCGTCATACCCGTATGACGTATAATTTGAGTATATGTAAGTCTGGATGCATTTGGGATGTATTTTTTTATTATTTTTTATTTTATTTTATTTGGGAAACATACAGTACAATTTACTTTTTTTTTATATAATATCAAAAAAATATTCGAGAGAAAAAAAACCAGTAAAGTTTCCTCGAAGCTGGTAAAAAAAAAACTAAATAAAAACAATGATAAAGAATATGTGATAAATAACAAATATTTCAAAGATTTAAATTATGATAATGCATAAAATGGGAGGGGTGGGGAGAGGGAGGGAATGGGATTCAATTAAAGAAGTATCAAATCAATAGTCATAAATGAGATTACGGAGTTTCATTTTAAATAAAAGCAAATTGTCAGTAAAAATGTCTAGATTATTTGTAGAATTTAACATATTGTATTTTGAGGTGCAACGAGTTACAAAGCAGTTTTTAAGTAGTTAGTCCTACCAAAGTTTGCGTAAAATAAATTATTTGAACGCGTTGAGTATGTAGGACAACTTAAACCTATTTGCTCTAATATATAGGGCGAGTCAACCAAGTTATTCAAGATTTTATAAAGATAACACAGATTTTGTATGCATCTTCGATATGATAGAGGAGGGATTTTATGGTAACACTCGCTTTCTATGTATGAGTTGAATTCTAAACGGGAACGGAAATTTAAAATATTGAAAAATTTGTGTTGGATATTTTCAAGTCGCTCACTGTATGTAGAATAATGAGTGTTCCAGACTACTGATCCAAACTCCAGTTGACTGCGTACAAATGAAAAATATAAAGTGATTAATGTATACGTTAATTGAAATGGGTTTGACGTTCTGGCAATGAAACCAAGGAGTCGATATGCTTTAGCAATTACCGATTCCATATGTGTAGTTACGATTACACCAACATTTGCACAAGATCTCACGGACTGAGCACATTACCAATGAAGAATAAGACGCATGAGTAACTCAAGAGAAATAATAATATACAATATAAGAAATAGTATTAATTGATAGAATGCTGCATACTTCGGATACATTCTCCGCAGTGAAAAATCTATAAATCGTCATGCTTGAAGTATAGGTGCAAAGATATTGCCTTGACCTTAATCTCAGAAAGTGACTCAGTATCTAAAATCCGTAGGAATATTGCGAAAAGGGTAAAAAATCTAGAATTATCTGTCATATTGAAGGCTCTACTGAGCTTTGAAGTTTTGTAAATTTTACGTTTTTATAGAGTTAAACTGTTTGCCTAAAATAATAAAAAAATCAAGTTTAAAAAGTATTTTAGTATTGAAATTAATGAAAAAAAGCACAAGAAAATAAAATAAACAAAATATAGATTATAATCAATGACAAAAACTAAAAATTTTAACTTATTTTTATGTCCAAAATTAGACATTTCTGCTCGAGATTATATCCTGGTTCTAATAAAGCCATCTCTAGAAGTAACGTCAGTTACACTTTGTGAGGCGTCTGTTATATTCTCTAGAACCCGAAGTGCAACCATCTAAGGTCAAGAATAAATGACGAAGGGGTAAATCATTGACACGAAGCATACAAACACACCATTGTAACGGTCTCTCCAAATACTCCTCTAAATATTGAATCACGCCACCCTTCCAATCGGTTAGTTGCAGTTCCGTCACACTCAACGCAAATCACGTCATCTAAATTCCAACCTCGACCCTCTACTAAAATTGTGATCGAAGTAAGAATTCCCTTTGCAGTGCCACGTCTGTCGGTATTGTGTGTCCCAAATAAATTGATCCAGGTTGTGCTAAAATTGAGATGTGGTCTTCTAAAACTTCTTTACGATTGGCTTTTCGTCCATGAAAGTAAATTCTTCTTATAACAATACCTCCAATATCTGTAGATACATCTTTGTAGATCTTATTTTTATGAATAACCAGAGTAAAATCTTCGGTAGAAACCGCAGAAGCAACAGCAGCAGCAGATCGCGTCGATAAACCGTATCTATCACAGACTTTAGCAACTGTTGGCAACGGCGATGTATTCCAATTCGCCGCTGGAGTCGATGATGTCTCTTTCGAGGGCGTGTTTGTCGGGGATGCCTCTGTTATCGGATACGTTTTTGGGGAAGATTCGCGCACTGAATCTTCATCACAATTTGCTGAGACAGAATCGGTTTCTTGAGTAGAACACGACTTTTTTGTTACCCTTATTGACTCTTCAATTTATCTCTACTGTTGTTCCATTAATCTAGCCGTTTCTTTCTTACCAAAACCGCTTATAACCATTTTCGTATCATTTATTTGATCCAACAAAAATTCTCTCATTGATGTAATCTTTCTTAGGTTTTAAACACGAACAAGATTCAAATGAAGTGCATTTACAAGCAGAAACGTCAAAAAATTTCGCAGATGACTCTAAAAAACATTTCAATTTATTGTCAAAACTATCATTTCGTTTGTTTTTGGGGTATCTTTTCAAATTGAGATACTTTTCAAAATTCGATTTCATTTCAAACATATTTTTTGGAACTCAGCGGGTAACATAAGCGATATTTCCCCCCTATTCTCATACCCCTTCCCCTCCCCCTGACATATTTTTGGTGAAAATCTGTACCGTTTGACCGATCGGACTCAAAATTTGAAAACTTATTTTTTGGAACTCAGCGGGTAACATAGGCGATATTTCCCCCCTATTTTCATACCCCTTCCCCTCCCCCTGACAAATTTTCGATGCAAATCTGTACCGTTTGACCGATAGGACTCAAAATTTGGAAATTTATTCTTTAGGACTCGGCGAGTAACATAGGCGATATTTCCTCCCTATTCTCATACCCCTTTCCCTCTCCCTGACATATTTTCGATTAAAATCTGTACCATTCGATCGATCGGACTCAAAATTTAAAAACTTATTCTTAAGGACTCGGCGGGTAACATAGGCGACATTTCCCCTCTATTCTTTTAATCCTTCCCCTCCGCTGATCTATTTTCGATGCAAATCTGTACCGTTTATACTGTTTGCCCGATCGGACTCAAAATTTGGAAACTTGTTCTTGCGGGTAACATAGGTAACATTTCCTCCTCTTCTTTTACCCCTTCCCCACTCCTGATATATTTTAGATGCAAATCTATACCGTTCGACCGATCGCACTCAAAATTTTCAAACTTATTTTTAGTACTCGGCGACATTTCCCCCCTATTCTTTTACACCTTCCCCTCCCCCGGGTATATTTTCGATGCAAATCTGTACCGTTTGATCGATCGAACTCAAAATTTGCCAATTTCAACACAAAAGGACCAGTCGGGTAATAAAGGCGACATTTCCCCTTCCGCCTCTAACCCATCCGCTCTCCCAGATATATTTTCTGTACAAATCTACACCGCCTCACCGATTGGACCCAAATTTTGCATACATAGTTCCGACGGAAGAAATATACAATTTTTCTTCCCTAGACATCCAATCCACCTCAGCCTTGATTATGTGGAAACATTATTTTAATTAGAGGCTTTGCAAACAATGGAATATTTTTTTCCCCCACACATTTGTTTTCAACTTAACCCTTATCCTGTGCAACGCCGTGTGCGAAGAGCTAGTACAATAATATAATTTTATGTGTTTGTCAAATTTTATCCAACAGAAGCATATCCCCCCTCTCTCATCTCTTTTGATTTAATTAGTGAGAGAAATATACAAATATATTAATATATTTGCTATTATTTTCAATTAAATTAACGTGCGATTATTTCTGTCGTACCTACTACCTACAAATATTTTTTTATATTGCCAGTTATTCAACGTCTCAATTTTATATCCGACTGAATTCAAAAAAAAATTTTTTTTAATATCATTCGCCGTATATAATTAGTTTTCCACTAATACTAATTGAGCATAAATATTTTTGGATGAAATTTAGTATTTACAGTAATATTATATGTTTAAATGAGTAAATAGACCCGTGTAACTAACTGCATGGCTAGGAAAAGGTAATTTGAAAGGAATTTGGTCAGGATAGTAATAATTTGGTTTATTTTGCATAGATACATATCGATATATCGTTTTTTACAAACAATCAATTGAGATTTTACCCTGCAAAGAAATTTGGATAGCAAATCAGTCAAATATTAGGTCCTTACATATGAAATTGGCGTTTTGCCGTACTGGCAAATTTGATCTCAAATATCTTCTCTTTGGTTAGGAATTCCAAATCCAAATTTATACAGCTATTTACTCATGTATTTGTGTTTTGAAAATTATAATTCATTTGTTTTTTCCTCAATTGTTTTTTTCTTTGCGTCACTCAGTTTACAAAATGAAAAACTTGAAATATCGCGTTATTTACGAGTACGAGTTCCACCGTGGCACCAGTGCTGCAGAAACGGCTCGAAGGATTAATGATGTGTATGGCGATGGTGCCGCAAAAGAAAACATAGTGCGTTTTTGGTTCCAACGTTTTCGTTCTGGAAATTTCGACCTGCAGAACAAGCCCCGTGGACGGCCGGAGACCAAAGTTGATAATGAAGAATTGAAGGCTATTGTGGAAGCGGATCCATCGCAAACCACATCCGAGTTAGCTGCAGGCTGCGGTGTTAGTGATAAAACTGTTTTAATCCACTTGAAGCAAATTGGTAAGGTGAAAAAGCTTGAAAGGTGGGTACCTCACGAATTGAGTGAAGCAAATCAACAAACGCGCGTTGACTGCTGCGTTGCATTACTCAACCGGCACAATAATGAAGGGATTTTAAATCGAATCATTACCTGTGATGAAAAGTGGATCCTGTACGATAATCGGAATCGCTCATCGCAATGGCTGAACCCTGCCGAACCAGCCAAACCATGCCCCAAGCGAAAATTGACTCCAAAAAGTTACTTGTGAGCGTTTGGTGGACTAGTGCTGGTGTCGTTCACTACAGCTTTCTTAAATCTGGCCAGACGATTACGGCAGATGTCTATTGTCAGCAACTGCAAACCATGATGGAAAAGCTAGCTGCTAAACAACCAAGGCTGGTTAATCGCTCTAGGCCACTGCTGCTTCATGATAACGCTAGACCACACACTGCACAACAGACGGCTACCAAATTAGAGGAGCTTCAATTGGAATGTCTAAGACATCCACCGTACTCTCCGGACCTTGCCCCAACAGATTACCATTTTTTTAGAAATTTGGATAACTTCTTGCAAAGGAAAAAATTCAACTCCGATGGGGCAGTCCAAACCGCCTTCAAAGATTTTATTGATTCCCGTCCGAATGGTTTTTTTAGTAAAGGGATCGATTAACTACCTATGAGATGGCAAAAGTGCATAGATAGCAATGGTACATTAAATAAATATATTATAATAAAAAAAATCGGCTTTATGTTCCTCCCATACTAAACGCCAATTTCATATGTAAGGACCTAATATATAACAGATCCTAAGTAAATAATATGTTTTATTTACAATTTATTTTGAAAATATAATTTTCTAAATAAATTGTTTGGCGTTTAAATCGCATCAATGTTTATTAACGCGGTTTAACATCGATAAATCGAACGCTATATTTTAGCAAACATTTTCACATTGCCAAACATTTTTCAGGCGTTGCGTATTGTGATCTGTCACCGGTACACATCAAATATTTTCTATTATTTAAATCACAACCGTGTGCGGTCAACAGGTCATACGGATTGCTGATTTCAGTAAATAATCCGACACGTATTTTGAACAAATGGAAAATATATTAATTTTATTGCATCTAATTTGTCCCGAGTACCGAATTTTATTTCGACGTTTTGAGAGGTTCAATCCCTCTTATTGACAGGAATAAATAAAAATAATTTTTATCTCAACTTTCCACTACTGGGAGAACTTGCTTCGGATAATGTCGGATAATAAGTTTTATAAGTTCTCACGTCTGTATGATAACTTAATAATAAATTGTGTTTCATTCGTCCATGTAGATAAGCGTACTTCAGACAAACAGATATGAAAAACAAGATAAATACAAATATACAGGATGTTTCGTAGCTAGTAGCAAAAATCTTGTGGATGTCTTCTAAATTCTATTTTGAATAGAAAAATTCTTTACACTTTGGGAAAAATATTGTGATTTGTTATGGATGTTACGGAGAAAAGCGACATTTCATTAGCATTTTTTTCGATATTTCTGATTTATATTTCGTAATAGGTTGGAGTATCACAAGTCAGAAATTTATATTTAATATTAAAAAATCCTTCGTTTTGATACAAGTGAAAATTTTTGACATTTTGACAAAAATGAAATGAATAAAACCTTGCAGAATTTTTAAAAATATTTTTGGCAAGGTTTTTTTCATTTTATTTGACGACGATTAATTTTCTTTAATGTATTTTCCCTATTCCATATAAGTGTACAATTTTAATATAAAAAAAAAATTTAATGAATTTTACACTATTCCATATAAGTATAATCGAACTTAAATATTGAAAAAAAATGCTTAAGGCAACTAACATAAAATTTTTATGTTACTTGCCTCCGTAACTATCTGACATTTCTTTAAAAGTATAAGGAATACTTTTATTCAAAATTGAATACAGAAGACTCTCCCAATTTTTTTGCTTCAAGCTACGAGTTACCCTGTGTAGATTTTTTCTTATATAATATTTAGTTAAAGAGAATTTTGCAGAGATATTAAAAAATGTAATTGGTTGAATATTAATATTTTAACGTCATTTAGATATGTAATTAATATTCAAATTCTATTATGATTGGAGAAAGATTTTTCTCAATTATATGTATAAAATATGAATATAAATATTTGGCATGTACATATTTAATATATAATTTAATCTTATATCAACTGCTCCGAGCTGCACACAACTATTTAGTTACAAATTATAGTAATTAGTTAATGTTCGTGGTACTCATAGACAAGTGTCCTCACATATGTAGGTCATTGAGATTCGAATTCGAATTTGTTTGAGAAATTACTTTATCACAATTAATTGTATAACAAATAGACTATTTCTAGGCTATACCAAATGCAAGTCATACATATTTGTAACGATTTTTTGTAAAATGTATCAGTTTTACAAAAAATCGTTACAAATATGTTTACTAGTACCATATCGGTGGCAACGAGCTTCAATCCGTCCACACAATAATAGACCTAGGTGTTATTTTACGCTTCTTCGTTTCTTCGCTTCCTTCTACACATAGAAAACATAATTAGTAAAGCACCAAACATTACAGGATTTATACTTCGTCTCACCAGAGATTTCACATTTCCGAAACTTACATGCACCTGTACCAAACTCTTATCCGACCGCACCTCAAATATGCATCTAGCATTTGGAATCCCTGAAATTGAAAAACTTATAAAGAAAATACATAAGAATGCTTAACATTAGATAACATATGTTTAAATAGTAGACGCACAGGTCTTGACATTTTTAACTTGCATAAGATCTGTTTAAACCAATTAATTTGTCCACCCCTAGTATCACTTATAAACATCCACGTCCTAGCAAGAGCTACTAGAACACAAAGCCTCTTTCACATTCCTGTTGCTCGTACCAACTCCGGATTACGCTCACCCATAGTGGGAATGTGCCGAGCTTACAACGATTTATTCACCGATATTGACATCTATCATGTGTCTCTATAGCACCTGAACATAATTCTGTGTCGCAATATTGAATTAATACTTGGTTAATAATTAAATATTGATTCAATGCTGCGATGCAAGATATAAATAAAGTTAGAATTACCTTAATATGTTATATTTAATATTGTTATTTAATTTATTATGTTTTATTCATTACTGTTACTACTTATGTCTTTTATTTTAATTTACTTACATTATTATTATGTAGGTATTGCTTCAAAATGATTTTTATGTGAAATATGCTAGGATATAAGTTAATAAGTTCATTACTATCCATTTTATTCTCTCATACATATATACATTTCATTTTCTTATATCTGTTAATATTTCCAAACAAATAAATAAAAAAACTAACCCATAAAAACCAAGTTTTTATTATACTCCCTTTTTTTGTAAAATATAACAACAATTAAAGACGAATTAAAACATATAACATAACACTAAACTTACAGTAATTTAATATATTTCTAAAATGTCAGATGTTTTGAGCTTTGATAAGACACTTCATGCTTTGAAGATTAAATTCTAAAAACATTTGTCAGTCAATTTAGATTTTCGAAATTCGTAGTGAAGTACCTATTATGTATACCGACGGAGTAATTCAAATTTAGAAAATATTCCGCGACGTTATCGTGCCGCCGTTTCTAATAATCAAACTTTTGTAATGATTCTAATTTGAAAAAACCATTAAACTTTCTAAAAATCCGAGATTACACTATAATTATTAATTTTTTTTAACGAAAATTTGATAGATCTGCTTGATCGTCGCCACGAGTCTGCTTGCAAAGTTTCAGCTGGATTGGATCACGGGAAAAGGATTAAAAATCGATTCAACATTTTTTCGACGGCAAGCAGACGCCACGAGTTAATATAAAGGGAGTATAATAAAAAATAAAAAATAAAATTGCAAATGCTTTTAAATATATAAACCTTTTTGTTTGGAGTAATGCCGATGGGATACGATAAGTTTGCGAATTATGTACACAAAGTAATCAAATATGAATTTAAAAAAAATGTCATGAGACGTGGCTGTGGGAGGCAAATGAAAACACGGGAAATTAATCAACGATATATTTATTATTTTAACAAATTCACAAAGTCACTGGACACGAATTTAATTTAAACACTAATCTTTAATTTACACTATTTTGCATTCAATCACTCTTCCGTGAAATTCCCATTATCGCTTGCCAGAATATTGTATTTAATTCTCCACCTAAATACTTAGGCCGACATCTGTCGCTCCGATTAATCTGTGCGTTAGTAATACTGCGGTCGGTTTTATCGCTAGCTATGATGGGTCGGTTTAACGTCAAAACAATAATAATGCACCGCCTCACTGGCTTCGCCTTTTTTTCAAGACACGTTGTTTTTCGAATCTCCAATATTATTCTGTACATTTCTAGTGTTTGCGAGTATATTTCCGTCGCTTCCAGACTATTCCAGACGTCTTCCGAATGTTGTCAATTATTCCAGAGTATTGTAGGGTGTTCCAGGGGGTTCCGTAGTGTTATTATCTTCGACATATTACGAGGCATTCCGTCAGTGCGCAATTCCTTCTGTTTACCATTTCATTACAATAGCAGGGGCGTGCAGTGGGAACATCGCAGCATGACTTTTACGTAACCGATTATTTGGATAAAAATCGAAATACAGCATATATTCCGTAATATTTCTATCACATCATCGCATTAATATTTTGATATATCATTAAAATTAGTAGCATAAATATTTGATTTCTATTTTTTTTCCAAAATGTACGTTTACAAAACAGTCATGCTTCAATGTTCCCACTACACGCGCCTATACAATAGTGTACCGAATCGCCACATATTCATTATTTAGGCAATGAAGTTCGAATCTATGATTCATCTTTCGATCACAAGAATTCAATTCCATAAAACCATATAAATTAAAAATTAAATTTTTGAGAGAAATAATATGTTCGTCCAATTTTCCATAATACGCGTTTAGTTTAAAAATACTAAATCTATTTGGTGACAAGCTCGACGTGCGCCAAGTTTTCATTTTTACGTAATATATTTATACTTACTTCTTATTTCTACTTGCTTTTATTCTTGGCTATTCTATTCTATCATACTATTCCGGCCCGCGTCTCATCGCGCAATTCCTCTTACGGCATCTCTTTTTTGAGCTTCAGGTTCAGGTATTCAGCAGGGTGTTTGCAGGCACACCGCATCTTTCTGTATATTATCCGTTCACCCCATTCGTCGGGGTCCAAGGGGCCGCGTACCCTCGGATTTCCTTCCAAGATCTTTCGAAGTGCTCTGTACTTCTCGCATCTGTCGTAGTCTATTCATTTAACCTACCCTTGAAGATCTCGATATTACATTGCTGTACAAGCACTGTTTCCTTTTTTAATGAATGTTTTTTTAAATAATTTTCCATTTCTGGGTATTCCCTATACTGCAACATGCAACGGTCCATGGGTTGCATCTAAATTACTGAAACGAATCAATTTTCTCCCAGTTACATTTGGGTAGATCTAGTCACGGTATTTGAATTAATGCATACCAAGCGAGACGAAACCATGAGTGCTCAGATATCTCTCGAAACCATGTCAAGACCGAATCGAACAGAAGAATAGAAGACACAATTACAAAACAATCGAAAGAAAATGGTTCACTTTATCGGAGGTATTCGTAGTAATGTTTTGGCCGCAGTAACATCGTAGCAATTAGCGACAGTTTGGCTGTAATAACGTACGTGCAGCAGATCTTCAAGGAAGCTGGCGGCATCACGAGGGCCAGAGAGTCACGTGTCATACTCATTTGACAACGTCATTTCTTTTAGTCTTCCTGGCGAACCGAATTGGAAGAAAGCCATTGTTGCTGGTGTCTCCATTGGGCGTCACCGTAACCAATGTTATTATTGGAACGTATTTTTATATTATGGCGACCAGTTCTGCCAACGCGGAAAATTTTGGTTGGTTGCCAATTACCACCATTTTGATTTTCATCATCGTTACAACGTGTATCTTTAGTGCCGTTCGCGATCACGGCGGAGGTGCTCTCGCCGACGCGTTCACTGTCATTTATGTATGGCCATCCCTACTTTTTCACAGTCAAAATGTACAAAGTTATCGCGGATGTCTTCGGACCTTTGTGATGTTCAGATGTTCTGAGTATTCGCTTTTAGTTCGACCGTTATGATCGAGAACATCTTGAGAAACCTTCCCTAAATCATGGGACAATAATTCTTGATCACAATTCACACACAATTGTGTTGAGAATAGCAATATTAAAGAAAAAAATCATCAGATTTCGTGTGATAATTTTCTAAAATATATAATTTGTAATTTATAATTCATTCTTGTGTTCTAAAGATGAACATGATGCATGAACTCTAGTGTTAGAAAGGAATTTAAAAACAAATGATTAAATTGTTTTAAGATTATTATTACCACGCATGAAAAATGAGAAGAGACTTTTGTACATGTTTAATATCAGAATATTATTTTAAAGACAAGTTTTAATAAATATTTTGTCGATCGTCCAGACTAAAGTTATGTCCAGAACGTACTTATAAATGTATGCGTAAAGGTTCTAAGAAAAATGTCAAGACATCTTCAAAAATTATATCATTATAGGGGAAATATTAAATTTAATATATTATTTGTACACCTTAGATGAAGAAATTAGTAGATGCGTGTGAAAAAAACAGGTTTTTACCAACTTTATAAGTAATTAAAAAATATATATATAATATTCATCACGACAAAATTGGCGAATAGCACTATATTATATAATAGCAGTTAATACATGATTATTATATTATTAATGTACCACAAAAGTACGAGAGTATACCCAATATAAGACTTTTAAAATATTTATCATTATTAATTATATTTTAAAGTTTCACAACTATTATTACCGCCATTCAAGTGTTATAATATAAAATTCATACGCCTATTTTATTTGTTAAATTAAAATTTTGGTTGACAAAAATGAGTTTAATATGGTAAATAATGTAAATTTAATGTTTCCGAATATAGTAAAGTTGTGTTATTTTAAGGCATAGGAATATAGTAAACCATTTATAATTTAATTGCATAATACTGTGTTTAAAATTTAAATAAAAAATATTTCGGCATTTTCTAAATACGTAATTATTATTTACTTTAAATTTTCTCTATTTTTCCAATTAGGTACGTAAAGAAACAAAAAATACATTATTATTTAAGGTAGATATTATTAATTGTGTTTAAACTTTATTGTATAATGATACTGATGGTCATAAAAGTGATTAATATACATTAACACTGTAATTTACCAAGCGATTATCGATTGAAAATGGCGAATAAACTCTGCAGCATCAGTTGATACTGGATTGCTATACTTTCGCAGCACTAAGCGGAATTTAATTAAAGCTGACGTTACAGTTCACGCTGCACATGGTATCTAGATGATTTTAACAAAATTTTAACGCGGTTAAAATTCGAAATGTATTCGGGTCAAACAGTTAAAAAAGAGCGAGCGATAAGCCCCAGCGGACGGCGGACGGGGACGGACGCTCGGCTGTCGGCGGTCCCGGCCTCAGTCACTGTCAGCCATCGGCCGCAACGGTCGGGTCGGACGGTTAGAAAGATGTGAATCACGTGCGAGGATCACCTCTACAGCCGAAAGGATGAAGAACAAAAGATAACATTCTACCTAAGTGCATTCCTGCGCGGGGATTGTCGGAGCGTTCGCTGCAGCCGCTCCGTGCCGCGCGAGACTCCACGCGGCGTTACTCTAAAATAGTTTAAATATAAATAGTTGGTTCAGTAATAGTTCGCGATGCCGGCAAAGGGAGTGTCACACTGGAAGGAGTATCGGGCTGCCCTGTCTGGTGAGTATTTACATACCTAATGTTACGTGTTTTAAGGTTATAAAGTGTGGCGCGTTTGCGCGGTAAACCCAAACACGCCAGTTGTCAGTGTGGCCGCGGACCGCTTTTTATAGCGTCCATGTGTTAACTTTATCGGAAATTTTAAATATGCACGTTATGCCAGAGTTTCTAGTATTATTATAAAGTGCTGACCCTTGCACCGACTTCCGACACGGAGTTAAATGCAACTGTATTTTTGTATTTATTCGACACGCGAATACATCCATCGATTGGATGAGGTTATCTATCTTACTAACACATAGTACACTCAAAATATAGCGCTGTTTTTTAACTAGTATTTGTACGCTCTGCAAAGAACACGTGCACCGCGATATATATTGTGAATAGAGTTTTATAAAACACTGAAGTCAGACCATAGATGTCGTGCGTCTAATATTTATTTATGTGTAAAACATCTGCTATATCACGGAGTGCAGGCATGTTATTTTTGGTGACATCACCGCGTTGGTATATTTTTAATGTAAATATGTTATGCACTCCTGGAATCCGTAAAACCTACCAAAGTATAAAAACACTCACTATCGCGGGATCAGGTAAAATTATGATAGCGGGAAATATGATTGGTTTTGATTAGATCTACTTGCATACATATATTCACTATTCACCATGCATGTTTGAAAAATAAACTGTCTAAAATCTACGATATTACTATTATACTACTCCATATAACTTTAGGACTGTTAAAAGAGTGGGTAATATAAATAATTTACATAATTTGATTGTATAAAATATATAATCTACACCGCCTGGGAGGCTTTCTTTGGACTGCGAATCAATTATATTAAAGTTTTTATTTTTAATTCTTTAAATTATATTAATTGAATGGTATTTGTGATGCTATTTTTCGGTACGTTCTTGTTATTTTTGGTAGCCGGAAAGCAGAAATCGGGCAATGCCCAGACTATCATAATTTCTTGGAATTTTGGTATATTTTAATCAGACGCGTGGTATGTGCGTGAGATAGTTCAGATGAACGTAAAAATATAGTATCGTTATTATGTATTACATTCTTAAAAAGATAAGACCGGAGCATCAAAGCAGCTGGTGGGGTGATCATTATCAAATAATTATATATTTTTCCATTACATAAGGTATTATAACATAAGTTATAATAACTTATGTAATATAAATTTGTAAAAAATAAATTACCGTCACTTAGAATTTTATTCAAACTCTTTCTTTTTTCAAATAAATATTTCAAAGCTACTTTTAGAATTACCGTTATATTAATGTTGTTATTAAATTATATTTAATGTGAAAATTATAGAAACGGACACTTTTTTCGATTATTACACTTATAATTGAACCGTGTGTTTTGAAATACCCTGTAAAAGTAATTTATTTAAAACAATGATTTGCAATTCAAAATAGCCATAAAACGCGTGCCTTATCGTGGTACCTAGGTACCTACGTATCGAACGCCCGTGAATTAAACTTTGTTGTGAGTATGTGCATACCAACCCGCGTAAATCAAACGCTCGATGTAATTCCTGTATTCGCTTATTTTATGATTCTTATCATGTCGGGAGCGAGATGCCCGACATTGACTACGTGTGGCAAACAACCGGACTATTGCGTTTTGTGGTGAAGCGGTGGTTACCTCGGATTTTTATTTTCGCCGGAAGTAAACGTCTCGCTCTGTTAATTGTGTATTTTTTCTAAAAAAATTAATCCGTTAATTAATACGTATATATGCAAGTTGTTAACCCTTAAATGCATATTGTGCCGAAAACGGAACATTGATTTTGTTTTCAATTATCACACAAAATATTTGTCATTCTTTATATCGATCCTTATAAAAGTAATCCTCAGTCATTGAATTAAAAAAAAAAAAATTTGTCCATGCCCAAACGGCCATTTTTTACTAAACTATCAAATTATAGAAAAAGTCGATGTCTTTATCTTTATGTCCGTATTCGATCAAAAGAAATCTTGGTTATTTGACAGATTTATCCCAGAAAAATATAAAACGAGCAGGTTTGTTTATCAATTTTGTATTCATACAATTATTTTTATCTTTTTTATACTAAATGCACAGGAAGTCATGCATTAATTTAGCATTAAATGCATGTGGTGCCGAAAACGGCACATGGTAATTTTTTGAAAAAATAAAACAATGATTTTTTTTAATATTTTTCCCTTAGTCTATGGGCAATGGGTTTTCATGCATTTAAGGGTTAAAATACTCGCCTTTTGTGAAATTCTATTAGACGCTCCCGTAGCCAGGGCACTTACTTTGTGGGTGAATCGTTCATTTGGCGAATTCATTAACAAATGAACAAGAATCATAGACCTCCAAAATATCTAGACCAGCGGAATTCTTGGTACACGCTGTATAGCGTGGTTAATTCTAGGTGCAGTTAGTACCTGCATTGAAGCATAAGGTGTACGAGAAAAAGTGAAATTAAATATTTACCTGACAGAACATTATGATACAAAAAACCCTGAGTAATACGATTATAATAAATTGTGATTAGATATTACGAGTTACATATTTTATTTAGATTAGTTTCGTTTAAATTCTATTTAAATACAGCTTATTTCAAAGTACTGACCGCACCACCGACGCATACCTACCTACGTCTCGTTTATTTTTATTTTTTTATTATCATGTATTAAGTATTGGGATAAAGATCTTATTATGCCAATATTTTTATTTTCGGAATACGGCCGAGTGTTTGAGAAATTCTTTCGAATTTGTTAATTGTTTTAAACACGTTTTACACTTCATTACACTCACGCATGTTCGTGAGATCTCTCATTGGTAGGGTCTAGTCTAGGTGGGGTAGGTCTACAGAGTAACAGTAAATTAAAATAATGAATAAAAAAAAAGCTTATCTATATCCGATAACTTAAATCGTTTCCGTGTTATAGAATGAGAGTGAATACACATATACCAAGTAGATGTAAAATTTTATGAATAAAATATTTCTTCCTTTCGATATGCACATTTTGACTTCCCTGAAATCGAGATGCATCTTAAATTTGATGGTATCTTAGATACGATCGCTAGAATTATCACAATCAAAAGAAAGTTGTCGGTCGCCACGTGGCTCGTGCAGTCGACGAGCAGGAGAGGGGATGGCTCCTGGGTTACCTGCCTGATACTACAGGAGAAAGACACAGTATAGTAAAGCATACAGTATTATATCTTCATACAAACGGCCGAAACGACATCCTTCGAAATCTCGGTATACTTCGAACTGCTCAGTCGCTGCAGGGCTGCAGTAACGTGCGGACGCAAGCAGTGTGAGACGTTCCCACGCATACATTTAGGTCAATTTATGGCACCCCAAACCATAAAGAGTCAGTCAATGAGCAGCCCTGGTGCGTTTTTAACCAAGTTTAAGTACCAAGCGGCCGTAGGTACTTATTTCAAGGACACTGCCAAGATAACATACTGTATGTATTTATTATACTGTGGTTATATGATCAGTATTATCGACCTTCAGTAAACTATTGCTTGCCTGCGCACGTGGGATTTTCGGACACAAGTTTGTGTACATCATAAAATGAACCCTAATTAAGTGTGAGCCGCTTTAAAAGCAAAGTGAAAAAGTTCATTGTTACGAGTACGTATTTGTCTTTTTTCTGCAACCCAAGCAAATATGTCTGTAGAGTTTCTAAAATTTGCTCCGTATATCCGGGAATCGCGCTCCTTATAGCCGAGACCGATTGTATGGGAATATGCGCAAATCAAAATGAATTCACAGTTTTTCTCATTATAGCCGGGATCTCCTTATATCCGAGCTCGTTATAACCGAGTTCGACTGTATTTACAGTGTGTAATAGAGCTACTCCTCAATACTTTACAGGTGGATTCCTGCTTTCATTATGAGCCAAAAATGTACCATCACCTAATAATATCAATAGTTAAGGAGATATGCGACATCAAAGTTTGCATTTTTTTTCAATATTTCAAACATATTTTTTTGTAAAACGTTGGACTATCATTACAGTAACTTATATCTAATGTCAAAAATTCATTTCCTTTAAGACAAGTCAAATAGATAAATGTTCCAATTCCAATTGGAATTTTTTAAGTGTTTTTATTATTTCATTTAACTTTTATTGAAACGAATGAATTTTTCGTAATCGGTATAAGTTACTGTAATGAAACTTTAACGTTTTGTTAAAAATAAGTTAGAAATATTGAAAAAAAATGCTAACTTTGATATTGATATTATTAGGTCATGGTTGCTTGAACATTTTCGACTCATAATCAAGGCAGGAATCCACATGTAAAGTATTGTAGACAAGCTCTGTTACACCCTGTATTTACTGAAAACATATTTTATTGTGAACATAAAACATGATATTGATAAAAAAATGTTGATTCGATTTTAAAAACATATATAAAAAAATCTATCGAGAAAAACAATGTTTCCTGTAGTGAAATTGATGCCTGGAAAAAATAAGCTTTCTGATCGTATTCTTTGTATAAAAAATTTTGATTAGATCACGCTAAAGTTTCAATATATTATATTAAAGAACACATTATCACTGTGAAGTTGAAATTTTTTTATTACAATTTTCTGTGAAATTTAAAACCAAATTATATCAAAAAAATCAATTAGAAAGACATGCCGGAAAATAAAATCAACGAAAAAATGTTTTGGCTGCTACCGGAACCAAATTTTTTTTTCGTTGATTTGATTTTTTTGCATGTCTTTCTAATTAATTAATAAATTTGGTTTATACTCATTTTAAAATATGATTTTTGTTATTATTTTAATAGACACTTAAAAATATATTACACAGCCAAATCTTCAAAAATGAAAATAATTATTTACCTGAAAATTTATCTGGAAATCCTGTTGACTCGTTACAAAAGTTCCAAAAATATTGTTTTTTTATGATTAATTAATAAAGCATAAAAAAATAATTTTATACTTATATTTAAACATCAATTCAATTCAATTTATTTAATAATAAGTTTATTAAAAAAAGTGTTCTAATTAATGAAAGTATATATATCTGAATAACAATATTTAATTAATTAAAAATAACATAAAATCTAGTCAAAGGTGTAGGAGAATCCTGCTTCGCAAAACCCCTTCAGACACATGGAATATATCAATACCCAAAGCGATATTGTTCAGCATAGCGGTAGCTCTTCCAACAGGCATAACCATCGGCAGGTTATATTGGAATTTGAAACAATCTATGCTGACGATGTCTAAGGAAATTAATTATCAGGAACATACAAACCAATGCTCCGCATAATTTCAGGATTATCGATTACCGCGCAACAATCGAAAAAAATGTGTAATCAAATACACATTCCTTCTTTTCCTAAAATAGTAATGAAGAAACATAATATCTCAATATCTGCTCTATTTATAGCTACTTTATTTAGAAATTGATTTACTTAACACACATTTGATGGCAAAGCAATTACAATTGAGTAGCGTCGAATTAAAATATGTCGTGTCATGCTCACGATAAACATTGAATACCGGTCCTGTTTGAAGGGAAGAAAAATTTCTTAATTTCTAATTAGAAACCAACTAGCATTTTAAATATTTTTTTAACTTGAAGATTATCTGTATATTCGGCCGTTTCTGAAATAAGCAATATTGCTATTTCTGTATCATGACAGTCATTGTATAACATTTAATGCAGCCAATTTTGTCGTCATAAGTTTGACAGGTTTGAAAGTTAAATTGTTCACAATTTTGAATGAGTCTTCTAATTAATTGGTTTCGTTTATTTCAAATCTGTCTCAATATTGCATATTTCAAAATAAGGTCGATTATAATAAAAAACAATTAATGTTTTGTTTTAATTATTAAACAAAATATGACAAAAGTACACATGAGTGTATTACACAAAATAAATAATTTTTTGGCCTTGTATATTATCTTCAAATATTAAAAAAAATATATTTATCGCAAGAGGGAATATTCTAAAATATATATTTATTTTCTAAATAAAAACACATTATTCTTTTTGCCTTTATTTTCTTTCTAATAACATCCGTTTTCAAAAATATTTATTTACTAAAAATTAAGTTTATTTAGTAATACTTCTCCTTTCCTAAAACATACCTGCAATTTTTTCCACGTTTACTTTATAAGCAATCAGGAAAATAAATACCTTAATTATATATTTATACGTATTTAGTTTTAGACATATTAAAACAAGACAATTGAATTGAATTGAAGTGTCATCTCGAATGAGTAGTCTTTCATATGAGATGGGAACATTGGCCGATTGTTCCAACACTCCCATAGTAATTCACGCAAAGATTAAAGTCAAACAAAAATCCACCCCACGCGGTACCTACCCTCCTCCGTGACATTTCCATAGACAAAAGACTTTAGTAAACATAGAGTCCGCCATGTTGGTCCCAGCGCGACTCTATTGACCAATGGTTCTCTTGTGGGACCCCCCGCCCCCACTTTGCTGAACAAACATGGTACCGAGTCCCCATTGGTCGGGAAACTTCGTCGTTCAACTGGGGAAAGTATGGAAATCTTGCTCTTCTGTATTTTGTGCTAAATGAAATTTTGTTGTAATATTTTTTTATTTAAGGGGCCACGCCACTTTGACGTTTTCAAATAATCTTTTTTTTTTCAAAAAATCATTTTTTTTCTTTTTAGATAGTAGGATAGAGTTATAAGAATACTTTACGTCATCACTCATTAAAAAATTCCAAAAATTGGCTGATTTATAGAAATTTGAAGCAAGCATGGTAGGTGAAATTTTAATGACTTTCATTATTCTTTAGCATTTTTCTTGAAATTTTTTACACATCTTACTATAGGTCGACCACAATCAAAAGACCATTCCCTAGCTTTGTCCGGTAAGAAGAAATCGGGGGGAAAGTTGCCTGGCAGGCCCGTATTACAAGCCCCAATGTAATATTCCAAATACATATATATATATTTTGTTTTATTTCATGTCAAAAACATGAAAACCATACTTACACACCTATAATATCATCATCATCATCACGATCTACGACGCGTGAAATCGAATTTTCCTCCACTAAATCCGGTCTTGCGCCACCTCTCTCCAATTGTCATCTCCACGGCAGATATAATTATAGGAACATTATTATTCCATCTAGTTTTGGCCTTCCTAAGCCCCTTAACGCTATTGGACTTGTAATTAACAGGGATTTTCCAAATTCAAATCTCAAAATTTTTCTTTCAAAAATGTTCAGTACTCGGTCGTCTTTGCTGGGTAGTGTCAGTGGTTATAATGAGCGTTTCAAATCTGAATAAATAATAGTATTGATCGTAAGAAGATATTCACTAAAGGAAAATAGTATAATTATAAACTTAAAGTTAAAAATCTAATAGAAACTGAAATAAGTATCTTCATAAACTTATATTTTTTCTAGTTATTCTTGCAGTGGCGTAGTTAATAAAAATAGTTCGCAGTTTTTTATACATAATACGCCACTGGTTGAGCCCCACCGCGCCAATTTCCAAAATACGAAGTATTTGATGACATTAACCCTGAGGGTATTCATACCTGAGGTCTCAAAAATTGTTTGACCCTACATGACCGGTTCTAGAGCTATTGTGCCGTCATTACATCACACAATACAATGCCACCCGTCCCTGTAGCGGGGTGTCCACATGCCCATCCTGCATGAAATACGACCCGTCTGTCAGCTAAGGGTTGAAATATTTTGAAAACCTCTAAAATTATAATGGACACAGTTTTTGGATTAATTTGAACGATGTTTGGGAAACTTTTGTATAAATCCAATTTAAACATAGTGACGCGGTGATAATCAAAATGGATGGAAAACATAAACTATTTTCTTCAAAAACAGCAAAATAGTTTCTGGTGACATTGTGAAAAACGTATTTCCATATAAATCAATATAGAGACTATTGGCACTGAAACATGTTGATATTTTCAATGAAGAGTGTGAAAACAAAGTAAAAAAAAATATTTTAAATATTTATTATATATTTTATATCAACATATGTTTAATCATATTTAATAATTTAAGTACTTGAGTTTCGAGAGTATTCGAATCTCTCATCTTAAGGTATTATTTTTTTTAAATTTCTCCGCACAGACTATAGCGCTGGACTTCGAATTGCTCAAACACTCTTATCATATTTTTTTGAGGTGCGAACACGGAATACGTGTCGCCTCAATATTCTTACTATTTTCAAATTGTCTTTGAAAATAGGGCTAACTCGTAGGTGCCTGGAACGAGACTCGAATCACCGACTACTACATTAGTAGGCGAGAGTAATAACCAATACCAACACTACATAACGACTATATATCATACAATTCAAAAATAAACTTTTACTTATTTAGTTTTTTTCTCACCAAATCTTAAATCCTACAAACGTACACCAAAAATTATCACAACATAATCACAAACAGATTCATCATCCATGTGGACCATAAATAATATATATTTTTTTACAATATGTCATGTTTACATACAGATTATTAAATTGTTTATAAAGCCATTATCTAATTTACTTACATATTTATTTATTTATTGAAATTAACGGACATAGTCCAATAAAATATATTACATAACATGAATCACATAAAATACATAAGAATAAATGTTATAGCAATTTAAAAGAAAAGCAAGGACAAATGAAAAGTACTTACAAGATGGAGACAAGATCTAGACTATCTAATCAGAGATTGTTTGAATCTAGACAGACTTACACCGAAGAAGTTCAGATCCTGTCTTGAGTTTATAAGACGACTTAACTATGACATGGGAGCATGGAATCCATAATTGGTTGTATGATGGCTAACACCACTTCATTATTTCCGAGTCTACTGGAAGGGATATTGAATTTTATTTGGCCCAGTAACGAAAGCACATCAGTGTGGCCATTTAATATTTTGTATATGGTGGTTAATTCAGTGTTTATTCTACGTTTTTGAAGGTTATAACGATTAATAGTTACGAACCGTACACGAAGATGAGGACAGACAGATAGATGGAGAGACGATGAAATTATTATAATCGGGATTATATTAGATTATTGTATTAAATTTGAAATATTTATTCGAATTTGCGTGGTGTATCTTATTATTACATGATTTTGTAATTTATTCGTTTTGTAATGTAAAATGTTGGTAGACATGTACTGTATTGCATCAATAAGTTTAAAATATATTTTTAAAAATGTACTCAAATTTTCATTATTTTCCATTATGTTTCGAGCAATTATTAGTAAATAGGTATTTAAACTTGAAATCGAAACTGTTAGAATTTTTATTTTTCGATTTCTAACTATGTCATCTAAATGACAAAAATAAAGGATTATGTGTCAAATAAAATGGATATTTTATACAAACTATATATTTTAATGAAAAGCAAATCTCGACGTTCCGCTGAAGTCTTATACAGCGAAACGTTGAAATTTGGTTCTCAGTAAAATAAACGTTTCGTATAAAGTATCCATTTTATTTAACACATAAATATGTCCAACGATCGTAATAACCTTAAAATGAAAGGATGTTTTAAATACCAGACATTTTTATTTATTTTTTACTTTATACCTAATAAAAATATCAACACAAAAACATTATTACATTTTTCAAACGCTCCCCTGTGAAATTCCTCCCCACGCCGCGCCGCCGTGTAATACCGTCGATGCGCCTCGCTTACAATATGATATTTCCTCATACAGAATCCTTTCTCACTCGGCTTAACCCGGCTGTGAGGAGTCCGTATTACACACGCGCCACTGGTCTTCGTTACTTTGTCGCAAATATCAAATATATTCCAATAAAACTGTCTTATTTACAAATAAAGTACAGCGCGTACGAGCATGGACGTCATCACAGAGTACGTCAACGCACGCTGTCTTCGATAGTAAAACCACATTCTGTTTAAATTATATTTTTATACATGTACGTGTCATTATTTATATAAATTTCCAAAAATAAATCAATTTTCCTACAGAGTCTTTATGTATTTCAACTCACATGTTCCTTAAGCATTATGTTTTCAACGCCAAAATTATTGTCGAATGAAATCAAATCCTGATTCAATTGTTTTTTTTTTAGTTAGTTAACATGACACTCCTTAAAATTAACTAGTATTTTACACTTTACATTCTACAATCTATTACCGATATACTATCCATAATAACTTACATATCCTATAGTATTATACAATCTATAATACTATAATACATATTAATCTATAATATAATCTAGTCTATGGTACAATCTATAAAATAACATATAATACATCTTATGCTCTACAATTCTATACTATTTTTACAATAATTATAGGTAAGCATTTGTTTTTAAAATCAGTCAATTTATTTAAATTCTTAAAGTTTTATCTCATCATCCATTTTTACATCTCTGTACATTAGACAATTCTTCTCATAACTAACTTACCAACAGGGGTAGACAGAGAGGAATGAACGCCATATTCTTCTATCTTGGCACACCACTTTTTCTTTGGCTACATTCATACATCTTCTCATGCAAGCTCTACGGTTGTTAAGGCTTTTAACAGGGTAATATTTGTAGTATTTAATCATGCCAGGTCTTTCGCGGACGTTCTCTATTCCTGTTGCCTTCAACATTCTTCACACAAACGATGATAATACAACAACATTTTATTTTTGATAACTGGAGAAGAAATGATGGAATAAAATCTGTTTATTTACAATTAATAATAACAAAATAATAATAGAAATAAAAATAAATAATAATAACAACAACAAATGTCATGTGTATTATGGTATATATGATATAAATAACTGGAACCGTATGCTGTGAATTTCATGGACTGCGAGACTTATGCGAGACTCTATTCATAAAAGCAGACAAAAGTAACAGGAGGCTATGTAATGAGCTCACCGACTAAGAAGCTTCATTATAAATTCGGATATCCTTTCTTATATTCTCTGACATTTCCTTGAGGATGTTCATTGCACTGTACATCCTGATTTTTGAGATTTCGACTTATTCCTAATTGTTGTTTTATACTCGTGTATGGTGTTCGGGCTTATGTTGATTTGCACCAATTTTTGTATTTAATTCTGCCAATATGTTTCCAGTGAGGATTTCAAAAGTTCATGTGTACGAAAGGGTAAGAATCACCAAAACAATATTTTTATTAATCTTAATTTATTAAAATATTTGTTTTAACCACTCAGCGTAATTTTACGTCTACCGGTTTCGATACCAGAGTATCTTGGTCGGAATTGACGCATACTAATTATCCATTACTTATTTTAGTGAACAGGCTAATTTTTGAACGGGAATGTGGCTAGAGTTGTGGTGGGGGTAGTTGACAAGTAGACACCGAAGTGAGAAATATTAAACTGAGCGTAAAGATGTTTCACATCTAAAATATTTTAATAGCGCATAAAACAATGAAAATCAAAACAATATTTCTGAAAAGAAATGAGTTCATACCTAACTGAGGACCTAAGGTTTTAATATTAATGTAAATAGTCATTATCTTTGTACGATCGTAAATTTCCAGGATACAGTGTTGTACAAAAGCGAGGATGAAACAATCCCTACAGAATTAGTTTGTCGGATTTGTTTTATCATCCCCCCCCCTTCTGAAACCGCCCAAAGATGTTTCAAAATCCAATTCCACCCTTACCACAGGTCCCGGCGCCGGCGCCGCACAACTTTGTCAAAACCTTCAGAAACCACGTTCTTGTCGGCCCTTTACGCGCCCAACCTTCATCCCCTGCAGAGCCCTCCCCCCCGGACCTCCCCTGGTCCCGAAGACTAATGGACCCTACATTTTATAATCATTTTGTTACTAAGTAATTCATTTTTTTCATGCAGATTTCTTTGACGAATGATTGAAAGCCTGCTCGGCGCGATTGGATTATTATTGCATTGATTGAGTCTCTAGAAAACACATCATAATCATAATATTAAACTTGATCATATTGATATCTATTATTTCATTTGATGTAATTTTGTTATACTTTATGTTATTCACTTAATGTTTTATTTTTCTTTATATATCACTTTATTAATTGTTTTTGATAGAATTATACCTTATCTCCTTTTTTTATTATTACCTATCAATCGATACATCTTTATATACATTGTTTTTTTAATGGTACGTTGTACCGTGTATTAAATAAATAAATAAATTAATTAAAGAGTTTATTTTAAGATTTTTGTTCTTTCTAGTAATTAACAAGAGAACACTTTGTATGAATGACTAATTTTTTGAATTATCAACATGTTTTGCTTCCAATGGTTCCTTTATCAGGATACATCGTACACTAAAAATTAAAAATTGAAGTATTTACATTAATAAAATCAAAAAAGGAAAATATGGGAGATAAATAACTTATGAAGAAATAATGTGAATTAGTGGTTCATCTAAAGTACTTTCTTGTTAAATACAAAAATAATAACACCACACATTTTTCTGTTATTGAAGAAGTTCTGTTTTGTATTTAAATTTTTGTGTTGCCTCTTATCTTATACATAACTACATATCCAGTTCATATCGTTCGTAAAATATTACAATTCAATTATTTCATATTATTCATATCATATTTAAAGAGTCATTTTAATGTCAATATGCATCCAAAAATAAAAATAAATTAATAATTTCTATGAAAATAATTAATTAATAAACAGTAAATAGTTTAAAATAATGAAATTTTTAGTATATGATAAAAGGTACGTAGTTATACACTTACTTAGCTGAACGTAGTAGATATGTACTTATGTGAATGAATAAATGCGAAATTCGCGTCACATCAAGCTAAACTAGCAGTTGTTCTATGAAAATAGAACTACATTGTTGGTCTCTCGGGAGAAAGTTTTAACCCCCACCACCTGATCACAGGGCTAGTATTCTAACGCTAATACAAACAAGCAAATCACGTTAAGTTACAATATTTAAAAAAATATATATTATTTAATGCTATACATTTTTTTTACATTTATTTTAGTTTTTAAATTTACAATGCCTGTCTTGCTTTTTTTACTAAAAAATAAGTTACGGACGTTACATGAAGCCACGGGACAGAAAGGCACAACGAAATCATTATAATTGGGATACTCCTATTTTTTTCTGTTATGTTTTAAAAATTGTTGTCCTCAAGAGGTTCACGCTCTTGTGACTTGAAGAGAATCTTTAATTCTGCTTGTGAAAATTGTTATGAGTTTTTTGAAATATGTTTATTTGCATTCGTATAAGTAAGCTAGAACAATTTTAGCTTAGGTTTGTTGCAAACCGAAAACATCTAATTTGTTAATTATCATCTTATATATTTAAAGTTATTGGTGCGTTTACGATTATTTTCAAAACTAGCCATACAGCCGTGAAAAATCACGGTAAAAACTAATAAAATTAATAAAGACCTTTACGTAATCGCGCAACACATACGATCCCACTGTATCCTCGTCAGAACGGACGCATGCGTATCCTCAAATTCGCAATGTTCATGTTGCTCTGTATCAGTGATGCTTGTTTGCCATTTGCACTGTACACGCCTTATGACTGTGCGTATCATGTGCCTATTTCTTAAATGATCGTTTTGCATTGATATTTTAAATATGTACCTATGCGCGTTTTGCTAGACCAGACCAAATACAGTTGTAATTGAAATATTGGGTTGCATTTGAAATAAGTAATGGATTTAAAAATGAGGTTTTCACGGCCGACCATGTGTATCTACGACGTTTATGGCCGATGTTTCGGATCGCATCGCTGGGTCCATCATCAGGACTGGTGTGAAAACTCAAATCAGAAGATCCCGAATGGCCGTAAAAACCTAAGAACATTTTTTTCTAACACATCAGCTCTAATAATGGGCCCTTCAATGGGAGTATTAATGTATTATTGTATGTATTTTTTACCTACCTAGTATTCCGTTAGTGTCTCATTATTTTTTGTATCGGGTGAGAATATAACCCATACTTTTGCGTAATGGCGATCCCAATATGGGAACAATTCTTCCCGGCAAGAAAGTTCCGGTTTCGTATCCCAGTAACCAAATATTATTTCTTATTTCTATTTTTCTAAATGATTTATTTATTTTGTTTTAAATGTTTGAGTGCTTATTTTTAATTTAGAACGATATGACTTGACTGAATGATGCAAAGTTGATATTTAAAAAAAAGTAACCCATAAAAACCAAGTTTTTATTAAACTCTCTTTCTCATTTACTAGTTGAAACTTTTTTTTTCGCTTAACCTACGCGTTGGGCTTCGGTCGGGCGACGCTACGAAAGGGGTAATAAAAAAATTACAAAAATCCAAAATTATACTATAATCAGGTTTCGCGTCTACCAGACGCGTTGAAATATTTTCATACAACCTAATAAGTTGTATGAAAAAACCATTCAAAATTTGAAAAATCCAAAAATTTATTGATTTTTATTAACGAAAATTTGATAGATCTTCTTGATCGTCGCCACGAGACTGCATGCAAAGTTTCAGCTCGATTGGATCACGGAAAAGGGGTTTAAAATGGATCCAAAGTTTTGTCGTCAGACAAGAAGACCAGAAGACAAGAAGACAAGCAGACGCCACGAGTTAATAATATAAAGGGAGTAAAAATACAATTTATCAAACAATTATTATTTTTTTATTTTGTAATCATAACTAATACGGTTACTTGACATACTCATGGCCTGGTAATGGGCACATAAAATTCCATCCCATTAATACCTAAATCCAAGAGGATCCCAATATAATATTCCGGGTATAATGGAGGTCGCATCCCTTGTACGTGAAAACATGTGTAGTTAGAATTTTATAGCGCTGAGATTAAACTCCGGATATCAAAAATCCCCTCGTAAAGCATAGTACCTACCCTAACATACTTCTCCATGCCTTAAATCTTACAGGGGGTGATAACCGCCCCTAACTTCGGAAGGAGAACACAGCCAGCGGCATTTTGGCCCAAGAATTTGCAAATGTCATTAGTGCTCGAGTTGGCCAGGCGGTCATTACTTTCGACCCACCCTGTACCCGTACACGTGGGGGCAGACTGGAGGAATACTAAAGTGATTAATGATTTAAGACATTTAATATTTATCAAACAATTGAATTTTCTTTTTTAGATGCAAAATTATTTTCGGTGGCTTAGAATTAGTATTTAAATATTGTTATCGCATAGCAGACACCTCTTGTTTTTTATTTGTTCTGTATTTGGATCAGATTAAAAAAATTAAAAAGTGGAAAAATTTGCATAAACCATTCTGATTTATTTATCGTCCACCGGATTCATGTCGACTGATTTTTTGTTAAGAGGGATGAACACTTACTGTAAGTGGTGTACAACTAAATTGTAATAAAGATAAAACATATTTGTACGGTATAAGCTAAGGTTGAATTAGTCATCACTAATTATTGACTACAACTTGTTTTTATGTGTACCCACCGAAAGATATTGTTTTATCGAATTATTATTATTAATTAAGATAAATTATAGAAGTCTCACAGAAACGATACTATTTACACGAGAAACATGTATGGAAATATTTTTACAGAATGGCCCAGGGCTTTAAATCTAAATAAAATAGCTTTAGTGATCACTCGACACAATACAACGTTCACCAATTATGAAATTTTTAAAAGTTCTATATATGTTCCAAATCTGAAAACCTTTCGTTTACTTGAAGCGACTATGCCAGAGACATCTGTAGTATTTTATCATGAACTATTTCTCATGCATGTTTCTCATGTAGTCCAAACCGTGTGTTTAGAACTTAACTTCACCTAAAAAATTATTTTTCGTCGCTGGCAATTTCCGTTTCATTATTTTCTATTTTGTGTGTGCTTTTTTATCTTTGTTTTTCTAATATTTATTTCTTTTCATTATAAGTGCATGCTGCAGAAATTTTTAATTAGTAAGTTGATAACCAATTATTTTGCTATTTTTTAAATGAATTATCAACATCTTTGCGTGTCTCTTTAATTAAAATAAATTAAAATAAAATCAACTTCGTCCCCTTATCCTAAGAGCCGATAAGTCGCTTCCATCTTCCCCTATTATGCCGCGCTTCGGTACTACATAGTTGATCTATCATAGCCTAATCTGTTTTCATACAATCTCTTTTTTTTAATACATCTTATTTTTCTTCTTGTCTTTTTCCCTTTTTAATAAAAAGATCTCTTTTTTCCTCCCCATTCCTAATTCTCCCATTATCTTAAATTTTTTGACTTGGTTTTGTATTAAGTAACACTTAAACCTTTCATTAAAAAAAAATTGTACATCATTTTATAAGTTATCGTTGCTATATTTTAATATCTAACATGATAATTCTGTGGAAAGTTTAAAGATGGTCTCTGTACTATTTAATATTCATTTGTAAATATGTAACCTAATTTTTAATTGTAGGTACTGTTAGTATACCGTAAATAAATAATTAAAAATAAATAAATGTAAATAAACCTTTTTTGCTGTTTTTTGACTTGTTCAAGGCCCCTTACTTAGGAGTTTTCTGTGTTTAAATCTATGTATAAACCCAGTATATTATATGGTGACCATATATGGATCTTTACGGTTAAATTGAGATCAATAATATAATTTTTCTAATTGAAGATTACGTCTAACCACAATATTAAAGTAAAGTAAAGTACCTATTATTATTATTATTTATTTATCATAAAAAGTGTATTGTGTAATTATATTATATCTTCATAATGGTCCATCAACAGGTCGATAATGACCTGTTGATGGTCATTATCGACAACAGACCATCAACAGGTCATTATCGACCTGTTGATGTTCTGTTTATTAAAAAATAAAAATAAAATTTAGAAAATTCGTTAATTTAACCGACCTACTGTAAATCGTCGATAATACTTTGTTGTAGTTCATTTATTTTATTTATTGTTGAATTATTGTTTACTTTATTTAATTTAGATGAACTCTCATACAACTCTTTCTCATACCCTTGTTAATAACTTCTTGAACACATTCTTAAGGTTCTTATCAATTGTAACTTAGCGTTCATTCGAACATTATAAATTTGATCTTAGAACGGGAAGAATTTACAGATATACAAGGTATCTCATAGCTGACAGCAAAAACTTTTCAGGTGGATTCCTGCCTTGATAATGAGTCAAAAATGTTTCAGCAATCATGATCTGATATCAATAGAAATGGATATGTGCAATATCAAAGTTTGAATTTTTTTTCAATATTTCTGGCTTATTTTTTGCCTAAATTTTTCATAATCGATATAAATACTGTAATAATGGTTAAATTTTTTGCCCATAATAAGTCAGAAATATTGAAAAAATATGCAAAATTTGATATTGCATATCACCATATCTATTGATATTAATTAGGTCATGGTTGCTTGAATATTTTCGACTCATTACCAAAGTAGGAATCCACCTGTAAAATTTCTGCTACTAGCTATGAGACACCCAAAAGACATTTTGTAAACTGTCGAAATAATTTATTTTTAATCATAAAATAATAGGTATGAATGATAAACATGTAATGTCAATATGCAGAATATAGAAACGATACCATCCTTATATATTGAGATACACGTATTTGTTACTTTTTATAGCCAGAGCTGAGATTTAAAGATTGATATGCTTTTAATACACACAGAAATGTTTTCAATGTTTGTTATCAATTGTGAAACTGTCACAATTGGCCATAATTTAAAAAATATATATTTATTTATTTCTATTCAACAATCGGTTCTGTTTCTTATAGTACTCCTGTCGGTATATTAAACTAAATATATTGAAATAAATATACCTAGATGTAATAAAATATGATTACCTTTTACATATCTACCTATTGACGTTAATTTGGTTATTAATCGGGTATTTTAACAAGTGCTTTCGATTAACTGCTCAATTCTAGTAAGTTAATTAAAATTGCTTAAATCATGTAAAAAAATTAGAAGAGGTGATGTTTTATCAATTTTGTTATATAATTACTTATTTTAAGAAAAAATATATAGGCCGTACTGAAATTAGTTTAAGGGGTTACAGCACCCTGGGAGCCTGAAAATTAGAGAAAAGTTTAATAATTTTTTACAAGTAGGTGATTATTTATTAAAAAAAATTATTGGCAAATAATAAAAGAAACATAAAATTAATATTTTATTGGTAAATTAAAAAAAAATGGCCGCGTCATGTCCATTCCCGTGAAGCTCCTCCGCCGGGACTGACATTCAACATTTGTGACAGAAATGAAGGTCATTTGTGGGGTATAAAAGCAAAGGCAACAATATCCAAAAAAAAATTATGCAGTCATCATACTAATTTGTTATGTATTTAATTCGAGATTTTATAGGAAACGTAGCCTATAAATTTATAGAAAACATGATTTTGTAAGGGCTAGATACATAAAATCTAGAATTCAGTACATTTTAAATTAGGAATCCTCGGTGAATGCATTCAAAATATATTTTTAATTTTTTGGATATTGATCCCTTTGCTCCCTTTTATACCCCTCATTTGATTGCGTAGCAAAATTAGTGTATCCGGATAAAAGAGCGTAGCGTTCTATCCTCTTGTACCTTCCTCTGAGGAGAAACATTTACTATATCTGCGTATCCCTACTATAAAAAGTTAATATATTGTGAATATATTTGTACTGACCAGTCGAATTTTTTTTATTCCATCTGACAATAATATGCAATTTATTAGACATTTAACATTCAATGATCAGTCGAAATTATAATGAATAAATTTAAAAAAAAATGAACAAAGGAATAAATACTAAAATTTATTACAAGAGCTTGTTCCTGAAAAAATAAATAATATGTACTAGTTTTTCTTCATTGTTTATTCTGTTGAAGGTTAGAAAAAACGTAGATAGTAGTATTTTATATATTTTAAAAATACTTTATTTTAGTACAGTATTAAAACAAGCTGAAATAAATGATAAAAGCTTTGTAATGTAATTTACACACTAATGTTATTTCTTTTGTTCCCAGGTATAGAAGTAAAGCCTCGGGGATGACTTCCGTCCGAGGAATTTCCTCCGCCGTCACTTCCGGTGAACAAAGGAAGGTTCCCGGGGCAGGCACCCACCCGCGGGGGTACTTCCGGTTGTAGAGCCTCCGAATAAGTACTGGCGCAACGGCATTCGAGCGACGGGACTAACAAAACAGTAAGGATCCATAGGAAGTATTCCTTAATAACTGAAATATTTCATTCTGATTTTTTATGGAATTTCTCAGCTCGTGGTGCAAGAACAGGTTTATCTCCCGGTTTTGTTAAATGTCTGCTTGCATGAGTAACCCAACTAACTCTTGCCAGTGAACATTAGAAAACAGTTTCAGAACAACCTATACATCTTACTTGTATTAACATTGAAAACATTAATAAAGGAATTTATTTCTAAGTATCGATATTTTCTGGCACAATAAATTATTTTGGACGATCTCTTGGTTTGTGTTTTCTGGGGTATTAAACGGTGTTATTTCGACCATTCTGGCCGATGTGACTAACAATTTAGTCACGCACCAGCCTCGATGATAGACCCTGCAAAAGGATCCAAAACGATGGTCAGAAAGGACGTATAACACGACATAATACCCTAGAAAATACAAAGAAAGAAAATTCGTCCGTGAGCGAACAATTGCTGTGATCGAATTCACTAGACCACTACATATCCCTACTATATCCCTTTTATAATATGATTTTATGTAATAATAAATATGAAAAACATGATATTAAACAATATTGAGGTTTACATATGTATATCCCTACTATATCTCTCTTTATAGGTGATTTTTTTGTATATAATAAATATGAAAATAATAACAATATATAGGTTTATATGTATATGCATATCGCTACTATATCCCTTTTAAAATGTGATTTTTTTTGTAATAAGAAATATGGAAACAATAATGATATTTAACAATATACAGGTTTATATTTATATGCAATTATGCATATCCCTACTATATCCCTTTTAAAATGTGATTTTTTTTTGTAATAGGAAACCAATGATGATATTTAAAAATATTGAGGTTTATAATAACAATTTTTTAAACATGTTTATAAGCAAATCATCACTTTTATTACAAGATAAAAAATAATTAAACAATATTATATCGGAATGCATATGTCTATTTTCATATAATTTTTCAACATTAGTACACGAGGTATATAGCGTATTTGTATTATATATAATATATCTAAAAAAAAATGAAGATATTCTTTTATAAGCTTTCTTTGCATACATTCGTAATCGATTTTTTAACATCACCCATGCAGTATCCAAAACAAAACTCCTTATCCAAATTTAAATGCTAAACTTTACTACTAAATAATGACCAAATCATGTTAAAAATGATTTAATAATGTGTATTCATCTACTTAACGTAAATGTTAGAAGTTAGAAATAGTTGGAAGGTTAGTGAAAAATCAATTACAAGATTCCACCACAAAGAGCAGACAAAAAGAGTTAAATAAAAGCTTGTAAAAGAATGACGGTTTCCCTTCTCAATTTAGTTGAGAATTATCCCCAAAAAATCACGCAGGAGCATAGTCGTTGTCTCAGAGATTGTCTAGAGTCAAAAATCTCATCTTTGAACGCGGCCCATAAAATCTACTCCACAAATCTAATCTAAGCAAATATTGAAAATAGTATTGACTTCGTTGGGTCTCCAGGCTTTCTTGCATCTAACTGACCGCGTTGTTTGAGAACTTTTAATTTAAAATATAAAATAATTGTCGTGATAAAATGGCGTGGCGCTACATTAAATGGCGTCCTTTAAAATCTTCGCTTCACCCTTTATGCCAGGGGCGCAATATTAATTTGTCCTTGCCCCTAGGCAGCGCCGGCCGGACTCGCCTCGTCTCGCTCCCTCACACGGGGGTGGCCGGCGGCTGGAGGAAGTTGGAGATACGTGGCGAGGCCTGTTTTGAAGCTACCAGGTCCAGATAGTGCGGGTCTAAAACAAAAGCGTGGAATGATCCTCATATACAAAGGGACACATATCGGGTTGGTACAAACAGGTAAGGACCTAAATTAATCTCTAATTGCCAGAAAACAATGTTATCCACTTTCTAAAAAAAAAAATTGTACGTTGTAAGTATACATAAATTATCCTGCCTTCAACTATTTTTTATATCACATTTTGCATGTTATTAAATAAATTATTTGTTTTTTTTTTCATGAATTGAATGCAGTCACCGAAGATTACTAACAATGAATGTACTGAATTCGAGTTTTACAGGAAAAAAAGCCTATGAATTTATTGGAAACAAGATTTTGGACAGGATAGATAAATAACATCTAGAATTCAGAATATTATAAATTAGTAATCCTTGGTGACTGCTTTCAAAACTTTATTTTAATTTTTTTCGATATCGCTGCCTTTGCTTTAATACCCGTCAAATGACGTTGGATTAAAAAATCAAATACAGGGTGACTCATAACTAGAAGCTAAAAATTCGGGGAAGTCTTCTTCATTCAATGTTGCATATATAATATTATTTACACTTTGAGTGACATTTCGGCAGTTACGAAGATAAGTGACATGAATGATCTTTATGCTACTAGCTATGAGGTACCTTGTATGTATATTTATATGTATATTGTATTATTTTAATTGTTCATTCAGGTCTTTTTAAAATTTTATATGATGTTTTGTTCTTAGTTTATTCGTAAACTATTGAAGTATGCAATTTCTAGGAATGTATAATGATGTTGCATGACTATTTTATTGGATTTAGGTATATTTATTCTTTAAATGTACTCTTTGACTGGGACTGTGATTACTTTGACTGTGGAATGTATTTGTCTTTGGGAAATGAAAATATTATTTGTAGTAATGCGATGTTTTATATAGTCTGTCCAAATTAGGGACACTGAATTATTTACATATTATGGTAAATCTGTGGATAT